>APFE030396863.1:51463-93963 GCA_000404065.3 Pinus taeda | reverse complement strand
ACCTTCTATGGGATTCTAGGATGCAACCCCTCTGGGTTATATCATCCCAGCCCTTTCCAAGCTATCGATTTCCCCACTTAATCTTGGCCTTCCATTGTTGGCCTCACACTCGAATATGTGTTGCAGTCATATGGCTAGTGACTTAGATTTCAACTTATCCTTGTGTCTCACAATACATCCATCCAAGTCATGGATAAGGTGAAGAGGATGAGAATGTGGCTAAGGTATTTCTTTGATGTTGCACTTTGCACCATTTGCAAAAGGATCAACCATGGGTTGGCCACGGTGGTTCTGAAACTGATTAGACTTATGACAAGGTTCATTCATCGCTATTAAGGTTATGCAAATAACACACTGGTGTTATCCATCTTGGGCTTACAACAAGGTTACCATATTCGATTTCTTGATTGCAGAGATATGAAACACAACACAAGGGCTTTTCTATCCAGGCCAGGAACTTTCCCCTCCATTTTATCAGAGTTTTGCAATCCCTTGGTTCATCCAAGCCATACAGGGAATATACCACACTCGACACAAAGTTCTCTAGGTGTCAAGGAGTTCTGTGTTCCTCAAATAAATAGGAAATCCTCCTTTGTAGTCTAATGACAGACATAAGCCATAAATATTGGCACATAAGTGACTATAATACAAGCCCACATGCATTTCATTCTTAAGGATGGAAATTTCCATTAGGGGAATTTTGAGGTCTAAAATGGGCCTCCTAAGGAAATTATAAAACAATAATGGAAATAATAAAACAAGATTAGATTACATCATCAAATTTTAGAGGGAAAAATGACAAAACTATTTTTTCAACTCATATTTTCAGCTTATCTCCCCATGGGTTTGCTCAAATTTCAAGCGGAAAAACCCATTGGATAAAAATGTTGATTCTTCATCAAAGGAGTACCCATGTTGCATACTTTCGATGGACCCTACTACACGAGAAATGACAAATGCATGAAAAACAAGATTGCAATCACGTTTTTTCATGCATTTCTCATTTCTCGTGTAGTAGGGTCCATCAAAGGCATGCAACATGGGTACTCCCTGGATGAGGAATTAAATTTTTCATCCAACAAGTACTCCAACTCGAAATTTGAGTAAACACTTAGGGAGATACATTGAAAATACGAGTTGAAAAAGTAGTTTTATTATTTTATTATTTTTTAATCTTTGTACTTTTTTACTCCAGAAATGGTGAATCATCCCCCATGGTTGACATGATCATATTGAATCCTATTGTTTCTTATAAATTTTATTTTGGTTGTACATTTTTCTTAGGAGGCCCATTTTAGACCTCAAAATTCCCCTAATGAAGCATGAGCCACACAGTTAGTCATCAAATATTCATTACTATATGCTCGAAGCCAACACAAATAACATTCAACACTCATACCTCATACAATGGCATTAATCAGTGCCTACAACACTTGCCCATATGATTATATATATGTGGTTTCCTGCATAAATGACATTAATGCAATTCTCATGGTAACACGCATACATCTATCAGAAGTTAACCATTCCAACCATAGTGAACCATGAATCCTTCTTATAATAATTGTAGAAATGGCTTAAGGCTCAATAACAAGGAATGCACTTATAGACACTTATTTGGGATTAATACTGGAGTTGGAAATACAATGGTGTATGTAGGCCTTCCTAGCTATTCCTCCTGAGCTTGAAGGATTTAGATCAAAGCCAAACAACCAATTTATTCCCAATTTATTTATCTATTTAATTAACAAATATGTGTTCATCTCATCATACACAGTCCTTAAGCCAAATTTAAAACCTAGAACGAAACATGAATAAGACTATTCTTGTAAAGATATTCATAAGACCTACAATACATTTTTCATTCCCACTTCACATCCCTAACCATTAATATAGCCAATTAACACCTTTGTTCCAACATATAATGTACGACACATGAATCATAAGTAAAAAAAGATACATTAGTCCTTCAGGAATGAACCATTCCTCATCCATCACATGGACCTTTAACATTGTACTAGAATTCACGTTCCTCATTATGCCATAAGCATTAACCAACACAATGAACCAATATCATCATAGGAATTGTTGAGGCAAATTAATTACCTACCGTTTAATTGTCAACCCGAGGGTTTCATAAAACTTACAAAGCACGCGTGCACTATATATGCTACAAATTAACTTTCAATTTAGATCAATCTAACTACAAAACCAAATAATGACAAACCAAATTCACCTATTCTAATTCAACAATCAATTCAAAAGAAATTATGGTACAATTATAGTACAACATGCAAAATTGAAATTACATAAAATGAAAGAAAAAACAATCATTCTTAAGCTCTCACACAGGACAAGATATGAAAGCAAATAAAAACACTCTTAACCTCTCACATGGGAAAAGATATGAAAGCAAATAAAAATAATTGCTCTTAACTTCTAGGTAGAAAGCAAATAAAAACAATCGCTCTTAACCTCTAAGTAAAAAGCAAATAAAAACAATCACTCTTAACCTCTCACATAGGAAAAGATATGAAATAAATAAATCTTAATCTATGAAAGCAATAAATCTAAAAAAATAAAAAAATATCTCACACATTGTACGTAGCCAATCCAAAAGCATGAGAGATGGAAAGTTGGGAGGCTCCAAATGCAAGCATAACCAAATCAAAGTGAACATCACTCATGAGCATGGTGCCAAATCCAAATTCTATATTCAAAACATGAGAATTTCCCCAACTTTACACATGTCTTTGAAAGGAGAATCCTCTCCTATTTATACAAAAAAACATAAGAAGCTACCTCATTAATGGAGGTCCATTATTCTCTCCCTAGATCCCAAGAAAATCTCATAGAGTTAAAACTCAAATAGGTATTGATGAGACACATACCCGCTTTGACCTTTATCCAAATATTCTTCCATATCTTGAAGGGAATTCGAAATTGAGCATTGGAGGCCACATAAGCGCGCCTTGGAAGCTTCCAAATGACCTATATATGTCATGAAAATCAAGCCACTTTTAAGTATTAGCAAGTACATGTCATTTTTCTAGTTTTAACCATTTAATTCACTTATATTACTAGAAATCATTAACCTTTGGAAACACAAATGGAACCCATATAATTATGAAAATGGAGGATAATGAAAGATTATATGGTTATGGAGTTGCGACATGTGAGTGAAATGGTGGCGATAAAGGTGAAAGTGGATGATATTTTGAAGATATTTTGGAGACTCTACAGGCATTAAAACCAACACATTAAACATGTCCATAACAATCAATGCATAAAGGCTTGAATATGCTCATCTTATTAAAATTTAATCAATAATTTAGATTGGGAGTTCAACTCTCAACTCAACCATAGAAAAGCTACAGCTAAGTCTTTCCTACAATTGTCACTCGCAAGCCAGATTCTAGTGCTTGAGGTGAAATTATTTTTTGAAATGAAACTAAACCATATTTTTAGCTGAATGAGATGTTACAAGGACACAACACCTTCATCCAACAACTACACATATTTCTTCTCAATCTTCTAGGCTTACAACTAGTATTAACATCCTTATCAAGATACCATACAATATAGAATTATCAGCTCACTGTTAGGAGATGAGATTCCACACTATAAAAAGTTTCTTCGGTGGATAACCTATTGTTGGATAGAAGAATCACTTCTCCAAGTGATTCATCAGTGGGATGAACACCAGAGTTTTAGCCCCCAAGGCAGCTTCTGATGGTTTCTCTGTCTCACAAACACCTGATTGTTTCTTCTCCAGTGCAATAGGTTATTCAATCCTTAAGCTTTTATTAGATTCCTTTAACCTTCAATTAACTATTATTCTCTATAATTTTTTACCAGCTAGCCTCCTCACAAGGGTTCTTTAGTTGCTCTTTGTATTTTCTTTCCTAGCAATCCTCTTCATGAGGGTTCTTAATATATTCACTCTATGTTTTCTTCCCATCAAGACTCTTCATGAGGGTTATTTAGTTGAGAGGCTCCAAATGCAAGCATAACCAAATAAAAGTGAACCTCACTCATGAGCATGGTGCCAAATTCAAATTCTATATTCAAAACATGAGAATTTCCCCAACTTTACACATGTCTTTGAAAGGAGAAGGCTCTACTATTTATACAAAAACATAAGAAGCTACCTCATTAATGGAGGTCCATTATTCTCTCCCTAGATCCATAGAAAATATCGTAGAGTTACAACTCAAATAGGTATTGATGAGACACATATCCTCTTTGACCTTTATCCAAATATTCTTCCATACCTTGAATTGAATTCGAATTTGAGCATTGGAGGCCATACGAGGGTGCCTTGGAAGCTTGCAAATGACCTACACATGTCATGAAACTCAAGCCACTTTTAAGTATTAGCAAGTATATGTCATTTTTCTAAGTTTTAACCATTTAATTCACTTATAATACCAGAAATAATTAACTTTTGGAAACACAAATGGAACCCATATAATTATGAAAATGGAGGCTAATGAAAGATTATATGGCTATGGAGTTGCGACATGTGAGTGAAAATGGTGGCGATAAAGGTGAAAGTGGATGATATTTTGAAGATATTTTGGAGACTCTACAAGCATTAAAACCAACACACTAAAAATGTGCATAACAATCAATGCATAAAGGCTTGAATATGCTTATCTTATTAAAATGTAATCAACAATTGAGGTTGGGAGTTCAACTCTCAACTCAACCATAGAAAAGCTACAGCTAAGTCTTTCCTGCAATTGTCACCCACAAGCCAAATTCTAGTGCTTGGGATGGAATTCTTTTTTGAAATGAAACTAAACCATATTTTTAGCTGAACGGGATGTTACAAGGATGCAACACCTTCATCCAATAGCTACACATGTTTCCTCTCAATCTTCCAGGCTTACAACTAGTGTTAACATCCTTATCAAGATACCATACAATAGATAATTATCGGCTCATTGTTAGGAGATGATATTCCACACTACAAAAAGTTTCCTCAGTGGATAAGTTATTGTTGAATAGAAGAATCACTTCTCCAAGTTATTCATCAGTAGGACAAACACCATAATTTCAGCCCCCAAGGCAACTTCTGATGGTTTCGCTGTCTCACAAACAATTGAGTGTTTCTTCTCCAACAAAATAGGTTATTCAATCATTAAGCTTTCATTGGATTCCTTCAACCTTCAATCAACTATTATTCTCTATATTTGTTTCCCAGCAAGCCTCCTCACAAGGGTTCTTTAGTTTCTCTTTGTATTTTTTTCCTAGCATTCCTATTCATGAGGGTTCTTAATATATTCACTCTATGTTTCTTCCCATCAAGACTCTTCATGAGGGTTCTTTAGTTTAGAGGTTCCAAATGCAAGCATAACCAAATCAAAGTGAACATCACTCATAAGCATGGTGCCAAATCCAAATTCTATATTCAAAACATGATAATTTCCCCAACTTTACACGTGTCTTTGAAAGGAGAAGGCTCTCCTATTTATACAAAAACATATGAAGATACCTCATCAATGGAGGCCAATTATTCTCTCCCTAGATCCCTAGAAAATATCATAGAGTTACAACTCAAATAGGTATTGATGAGACACATATCCTCTTTGACCTTTATCCAAATCTTCTTCCATATCTTGTAGGGAATTCGAATTTGAGCATTGGATGCCACATAAGGGTGCCTTGGAAGCTTCCAAATGACCTACACATGTCATGAAACTCAAGCAACTTTTAAGTATTAGCAAGTATATGTCATTTTTCTAGGTTTTAACCTTTTAATTCACTTATAGTACTAGAAATCAGTAACTTCTGGAAACACAAATGGAACCCATATAATTATGAAAATGGAGGCTAATGAAATATTATATGGCTATGGAGTTGCAACATGTGAGAGAAATGGTGGTGATAAAGGTGAAATTGGATGATATTATGAAGATATTTTGGAGACTCTATAGGAATTAAAACCAACACATTAAACATGTTCCTAACAATCAATGCATAAAGGCTTGAATATTATTATCTTATTAAAATGTAATCAACAATTGAGATTGGGAGTTCAATGCTCAACTCAACCATAGAAAAGCTACAACTAAGTCTTTCCTACAATTGTCACCCGCAAGCCAGATTCTAGTGCTTGAGGTGAAGTTCTCTTTTGAAATGAAACTAAACCATATTTTTAGCTAAATGAGATGTTACAAGGATGCAACACCTTCATCCAACAGCTACACATATTTCCTCTCAATCTTCCAGGCTTACAACTAGTATTAACATCCTTATGAGGATACCATACAATAGAGAATTATCGGCTCATTGTTAGGAGATGATATTCCACACTACAAAAAGTTTCTTCAGTGGATAAGCTATTGTTGGATAGAAGAATCACTTCTCCAAGTGATTCATTAGTGGGACAAACACCAAAATTTCATCCCACAAGGCAACTTCTGATGGTTTCTTTGTCTCACAAACACCTGAGTGTTTCTTCTCCAACACAATAGGTTCTTCAATCCTTAAGCTTTCAGTGGATTCCTTCAACCTTCAATCAACTGTTATTCTCTATAATGTTTTCCTAGCTAGCCTCCTCACAAGGGTTCTTTAGTTTCTCTTTGTATTTTTCTTCCTAGCAATCCTCTTCATGAAGGTTCTTAATATAGTCACTCTATGTTTTCTTCCCATCAAGACTCTTCATGAGGGTTATTTAGTTGGTCACTATGTTTTTTATTCCCATCAAGCCTCTTCATGGGGATTCTTCATCTAGTCTTTAAATTCTTTTATTTTACCCAACGCTCTTCCTCCTACATTTTTCCTTGCACACCCACTGTCAATAGGTGAATTAACAATTATTCTTCTCTGAGCATGTTCCTCTTAAAGGGTATTCAAATATCCTTCATCCATGTCCCCTAACTGATAGAACCATTCCTCCTTTTCCCAGGGTCCGCGTAGCCTACTCCATTAAGTTTTTGTCCTATTTGCTTGTTGTTTAAGAACACGGACACTTGGAGGAGTCCTTCCTCTTTCAATTACATTCAATTCATAGTTGGATGATTTAGTTGTCTCAGCCAAAAATGATTGATGTATTTATTTTTTCTCATTTCCTCAAGTGATCTCCACCTCAACCAATGCAATTTGTCTCCCTCTCTCAGCCATTTTAATTTATAAAAGTATTTACGTTGCATACATGAGGATAAGCAATCAGGTTGTTATAATAGTGTTGGTTGAGTTGGTGGACCCTCTCAACCAATGCCACATTGCCTATGAAGCTACAAAATCAAAGCTATTTTACACCATCATTGATGTAACCACCACAATTAGCATTTTCATTATTCAAACAATTATTTAAAAATTACATATTTCGCATTAGCAATTTTCCTAATGGTCAGAGTTTGAACTACAAATATTTGGCAGTGTCCTCTCTCTAATACACTCTACTACAAATCTACAACCATCCTCCCCCATCTCCTATATTATGCCCATACATATTATACAAAAGGTAAATGGGACAAATTGGAACTAATTCCTCCAAATTTTAGCTGTTAAACTATGGGTCTAGGTTTATAAAATATTGATTTTTCTTATTTTTAGTAGATCTTTGTTGGGGAATAACTCAATATCTGAGTAGATGTGATCTACTTATCATAGAATGATATGGGAATAGGTAGGAATTGGTTCATTTGTTAATTTATTTCTTTGTTTAGGACGTAGTTTGGGAATGGTTGCAACCAAAAAGATATCCTTGAAATAATAATGTGTATCTCCCAATCCACAAAATTTTTGGAGAATCTTCTTGTGATTAACCTAATTGGGGATGTTTTGAACAAAAATAATCACATATTTTCTAGATTCTTCATTGTTTCTATGAAAATTAGGCCCATATTTTTCTACTCAATTCTACCTTGGAAGTAGTTGATTGAAACGTGGATCATAAAATGGAGACTTCTAGAATTGACCTGGGTGTAATGTAGATAACATGAAACCATTTCATCATCTCATCATCCCTAGGAAAAAAACTGATGTTGCATAGATTGTCTTAGTGTTGCATAGATATACTGACCTTGGATTTTGGTTATAGGAACAACATAGGAATTATAGGAACAGAGCTAGACAAAACCTTTGCTAGAAAAACCAAGAATAATCATTTCCAAATTGTAAAAAATAAAGGAAAAGAACAATATTTAACTATGTCAACATTCATAAGCTTGTTGTGGTGTACTCATGGAGAAACATGGTAAGAAGGGTAATGAGTATGTGAAAATATGTGATGAAATGATCAGAAAATGATGTTTCAAATGGTGAAAAAGATTCCGAATTGGTGACTTGAAATCTCACCCACACCTAGATATTTGCATGCCCTGATGAAGAGAGGATAGAGTTGATAGTTGAGAGTCACATTACCTTTCAAATGCAACTAACCTAAGGTTGTACCAGGTATCTTATTAACAATCCCACTTTCTCCATTCATTCTTGTGACAATGGCACTACTTCACCACTATTATGTCCAGCTTTCCCATTGATTTTATTATTACTTCCATGTTCATTTGTGTTTACATTCTCATAACCATTATTATTTGTACTATGTACGATTTATCAAGTGTCATTTGAACAATCATCTTCTCGAGACTTAGCATATGTTTCACCTAGGTAATGGAACCCCTTGTGATTTCTTAGCTTCTTAACTGCAATAAGAGTTCCATATCAATACTTTCAAGTAGTTATAATATTATGAATCAGTGAAAGAAAATCCTCCCTAATTTCTTTCATAAGTCCAATAATCTATTGTAATCAAGGTGATTCTACACAAGAAAAAATTTCAATGCCACTCCAAAAATCTTTCTAATTAAACCTAGGTCAAAATCAAGATGGTCATTGTCTGAATAACCTTCCATTTTTTTTGTAATCCAAAATTATTCTTTAAGTATTCCTTACAATATAAAATTCCTCCACTTGGACCCAAATTCAACCCCTTCATGACATCTTCAAAAGATATAAGTTCCCTAAAACTTATAATAATTTGCATTAGGATAAGGGATCATAATATCCACAGAACAATCAACACTCTCACAGAGTTATTACAAATTGTAGCAATATGTTGACTTACCACTTCCTGCAAGCCCAATGAACATAAAAGGAACTGTGGAAGAAGGGAATTATGTCTACTACAATATAATCTAAAAAACACACAAGAACTGCCAACAATATAGAAAAATACTAAAATATATTAGATTTAATAAGACCAAGAATTTAAATCCATGCTAAAAGACTCCAACCTTCTCTCGAATATGGTTTGAACTAGTGCCAAAACTCATCAACTGATGATTGGTTGATATCCTTTTGAAACATCTTAGGATCCACCATTTCAAGTTATGCCAATATCTCATTATTCATGATCTCCTTCATCTCAAATGCACTTAATTCCCCATTCTCGCATTTGGCATTAAATATTGTACTTCCATCCATCTAATTTCTACAAGAGTGTCTAACATTTTGACCTTGAGACAATTCTTGTTCTAAGTCTTCACTAAAGTTATGAATTTCACTCATAATTTTTCTATTTATTTTATTTAGGAATAAAAAAAATGGGTTTTATTATATAAAAATGATTTTTATATATTCTAATATATTGTATTTGGTATGCTCTGCTAAGACCATATATAACTAAAGCAAATATACATCATTATTTGAGTAAGACCTCTATGACAAGTAACTATACCATAGTTCTTAGACAAAATTATATAACAACCCATGTGAAACAATATATCAATGTCAATAGCCCCAATATATGTCATATTCAATAAGCATTACACAAAATTTACCATGACTCAAAAACTAAGAAACAAATACCAAGCATTTCAAACTTGTATATAAAGCCAATGCATAAAATGTAACAAAATATACCATGTCGCCTAAACTATGTATCCAAGCACACCATATCCAAAATCCTAATTCATGTAACAAGAATTTTTCTGTTATAGAGGAACCTTCTATAGCGAAAAACTTGGAAATTTATCTCTCCCATCTAGTAGGATAAGCCCAAATTTGATTATGCATCCATTGTAGTATTCTACTCACAATGAATATAGGTAAAGAAGAGCTCATTGAAAATCCCAATCAAATTCTAGATGTAATTGATACTTTTGAGTCTCCAAAAACACACAAACTTCAGAGCTAACTAGTGTGCAAAGTATAATGTACCCCATAGAGTCATGATCTCCTCTCTAGAATTGGTTCCAGTACCACTATTCCAACTGAAAAGACAATAGTGTCTCAGAGCCAGAATGATATATGCACCACATCCACATGCCATTTTTTTACATCTCCATCGAAAAATCCAACTAGTTACTTCCTTCAACAGTCACTTGGCGTAAACATTGTTAATCCCCATTCAAACCTCTGTTTTATATTCCTTAAATTAAAAACATATTTTGTTGCAAGTCTTGTCAATATAGAAGGGGACGTTATAAAATACATCATTATGTGAGTAAGACCTCTGTGACAAGTAACTATACCATAATGCTTAGACAAAATGATATAACAACCCATGTGAAACAGTATATCAATGTCAATAGCCCCAATATATGTCATATTCAATAAGCATTAAACAAAATTTACCATGACTCAAAAACTAAGAAACAAATACCAAGCATGTCGAATTTGTATATAAAGCCAATACATAAAATGTAACAAAATATACCATGTCGCCTAAACTATGTATCTGATCACACCATAGCCAAAATCCTAATTCATGTAACAAGATTTTTCCGTTAGAGAGGAATATTCTATAGATAAAAACTTGGAAATTTATCTCTTCCATATGGTAGTATAAGCCCAACTTTGATTATGCATCCACTGTAGTCTTCTACTCCCAACGAATATAGGTAAAGGAGAGCTCATTGAAAATCCTGATCAAATTCCAAATGCAATTGATACTTTTGAGTCTCCAAAAACACACGTAGACTCCAGAGATAACTAGTGTGCACAGTATAATATACCCCATAGAGTGGTGATCTCCTCTCTAGAATTAGTTCCAGTAACACCATTCTAGGTGAAAAGACAATAGTGTCTCACAGCCAGAATGATATATGCACCACATCCACATACCCTTTTTTTTGCATCTCCATTGAAAAATCCAACTAGGTATTTCCTCCAATAGTCAATTGGCTTAAAAACATTGCTAATCCCCATTCAAGCCTCGGTTTTATATTCCTTAAAGTAATAACATATTTTGTTGCAAGTCTTCTCAATATAGAAGGGGATGTTATAAAATACACATTAGAGAAACTTTGAGGTCTAAAATGGGCCTCCTAAGGAATATTATAAAATAATAGTGGAAATGATAAAATAAGACTAGATTAAATCATCAAATTTTAGAGGGAAAAATAAAATTAAAAAAACTACTTTTTTCATCTCGTATTTTCAACTTATATCCCTAAGGTTTTACTCAAATTTCGAGTGGGAGAACTCGTTGGATGTGGAATTTAATTCCTCATCCAAGGAGTGGTCATGTTACATACTTTTAATCGACCATGCTCCACGAAAAAATGAGAAATACATGAAAATACGTGATTGCAATCATGTTTTTCATGTATTTCTCATTTTTCATGTAGCGGGATCCATTGAAAGTATGCAACATGGGTACTCCTTGGATGAGGAATTAAATTCCACATCCAATGTGTGATCCCACTCAAAATTTGAGTAAAATCCTAGGAAGGTAAGTTAAAAATATGAGTTGAAAAAATAGTTTTATTATTTTTTAATCTTTTTACTTTTTTCTCCAAAAATGGTGAATCATCCCCCATGGTTGACATCATCATCTTGAATCTTATTGGTTCTTATAGATTTTATTTTGATTGTACATTTTTGTTCTTAGGCCCATTTTTTACCTCAAAAGTTCTCTAATGAGAGCATTCATGCATTTCCAAATACCTGAAAACATAAAAATAAAAATGGAGGTGTCTTGTCAGCCTTGTATTTATAAAACCAGTTCATAATGCATGCATTCATTGTATAATATATCCATACAACATCAATATTCAGTCTATGTAATACACAAATCCAAATGGAAACAGGGAATGGGCATTGCTGGAATAAATGGATAGAATTTTTTAAATCCCCCTTAAATATATGGCATCTTCCCAACCCATAGAAGCCCCTTTTTCTTAGGTTCTCACAAGTGAGAATATTTTTGAGGCCCACAAGCCATCCCAAACATTTCAAGTTTAGTGGAATATGCCAAGTCCAAATTTTCCAAAACTATCCATACACCACGAGTAGATTTTGTGCAGGAGTAATATGATAGTAAATCTCTTCAACAGATATATTATCCAATGTGGTCCTTCCATTCCATATGAGAGAGTTAGCTCCTTCCTTGAAAATGATGACTACACTGTAAAGGTTATCTATATATACATCCCAATTCTCTATCGTTGATCCCATCAATCCCAGTGCTTCAGATCTAATCCAAATTGGAAATAAACCCATAGGATCATCATTATACAATAGTTGGTATAAATGCATGATCCCAAAATCATGTAAGTGTTAAAACATCTCCCTAAGTAATATGTGATTACCCTGAAAAGCCCGTATAGGGTCTAGAGCTATTTTTACATCTGTACCGAAACCAGTATCCCATTGTAGATTACCAAGGAGCCAATGTTTAAGTTTTATGAAGCCACTCCCAATATATGAGCATTTTTTCATGGTTCTAACACCACTTTTGATCCAAGATTGTAGTGTTTTCTCCTTTAAAGGTTTTTGTGAGATGATCTTCTCACATAAACCAGATCCACATATAGCTCTCCAAAAGCTCTTTATATCCACTTACCATTTGAATCTCTCCAAATATTTTAACTCCTGGCCTTCCTCATCTTTCCACTGAGAGAGTACCTCCAGTCGAACCAGATGGATTTTATCATATTTGTGAACACAAGACCACATGAAATGTGAGATAATGGAGTTTATTATTTATATGACATGCTTGGGGAGCATGAATAAGTGCATATAGTATACAAATATTCTCTACAAAATTTATTGTGAAAGATTCAACCTTGCACCAATCTCCAGCCATTTGTGAGCCCATGACACCAGTCTAGCCTCATACATCTTTACAATCCATTGTAAGTCCATAATTTTGTATTAGTTTGGTTTCAATTTAAAACCGAGATATTTGAAGCCATAATCTAGATCGAAGACATTTATGGAAAAGGAGGATACAATCTTAGAAATTTATGAATGATCCTTTGAGGCATCGATGAGCATAAACTTCTCCTTATTCATGTACATCCCTAAAGCATCACAAAAATTATTAATGATCAGAAGTAGGTGTGCCCATTGGGCTGAAGAGACTTGACCAAAAATAAGTACATCATCAGTAAATATGAGATGGGAGAAAAAGGTCTTCCTTGTGACCATTATACCCAGAAATATACCCCTAAGTTTGGCCTCTGAAATCTACCTACTCAAGCCATCAATAACTAGAAGGAATAATAGAGGTGATAGGAATAATCCTTGTCATAATCCCCGAGTATCTCTGAAAAAAGGAGATGGCACACCATTTATCATCGTGACGTAAATAACCGATCACACACATGCCATAATCCATTCTACATTCTCCATCGAGAGGCCAGTCTTGTGTAGAATCATATATGTCCAATCAACACAATCATAAGATTTTTGTAAATCTAGCTTTAATATAAGTGGATTTTCCTATGTGCCTTAATGGAATGAATACTCTCCTATGAAATGGCCATGATGCCCTACATCTGAATATTCTTTAGGAATTCAAACTATTCATAAGAGATATAGTGGGAGAGTATATCCTTGATACAAGAAATAATCATTTTAGATACCATCTTAAATGTGATGTTACATAGAGAAATAGGTTGAAAATACATGAATTTGGAAGAATTAGAAGTATTAGGGATAAGAGGAATAAAGGTCTAGTTTAAGGAACCCAAAATCTTGCGACCAATCCTAGATTCCTCTACCAACATTAGTAGATAATGACCCATGATGTCTAAGAAGTATATGAAAATATCCAAAGTCCATTCGCTCAGCCCGAGACATTTGTCTCTTGCAAAGGATTTATGAATCGTTTCAATCTCTTCCATCAAGATCGAACCTCCAACAATTATATAATCCTCCTCATCAAACATACGAGGATATGAATGGATGAAATCAAGTTGTATGTCGATATCAACCCGCCATCCTAACCCATAAAATTCACCCAAAATATCTAACAGCTTCCCTATGTAACTCCTTCAATTTGCTGATTTTCCCCCTCACCATCCAATAATTCCCATATAGTGTTCATTTTCCACCTACAAGAGTCAAAATGGTAAAAACAATTGGTGTTTTTGTCACCAACTTCGATCCAAGTGCACAACCCTTCAATCTCCAACTTTCCTCTTGAATCTACAATATGTGTCACTTAAGGGCTTCCAGTTCCATAATCGAGGACTGATATTCTTTAGATATGAAGCCCGAAGAATAAGGGTCATATAATAATGACATTTGCTTCTCAATCTCCCACAATTATTCTCATTGTTTCCACTTTTCCTGAGATTCCCATCTTCAAACCACCTTTTTTAAAGTCTATAGTTTGTCACCCACATGTCCCATCTAAGTAGATCCTTCATAAAAAGGCATGGAGATCCATGTTTGTCACACCAGTTGAAAAATTTATTGGTGCCCAAGACACGTGTGATTAAATTTGAAGGGGAGTCACCACCAAATATAACACCCTTCCACTATAAAAATATTGGACAGTGATCCAACAATTGTGCGGGGAAAACCCATGATTTTGTATATCTCATATATTCCGCCAAACTTTCATGTACCAAGAAATTTTCCATCTACTTTGAAATACTATCCAAACCAGATCGTATATTCTACCAAGTTGTAACTAATGGGCATGGAGAGATGTCCATAAGGAATTTTTTATTGAAACCTTCCCTGAAGAAAGGACCCATACGGTCTAATTTTCCCTTAGAACCCCAAATGTTAGCCCCAAATAGCATAAGGTTCAAGTCTCCCACCAAAATAAGTGTGTCAATATTTAATAAGTTGCACTCATCCAACCTATTCCCGAAATTCATTCTAGAATCATATGGAGCATAGGATTTATAGGATGTGGATCTTGTTTGGCGATCCCCCAATGAAACCAGTCAATAAAATTCCTATGAAGATTTTTAAAGCTAATAATTAAACAAATAAGGGATTCCACAAATTAACTAGACCCCCAGGTAGTCCATTTTCATTTATAGAGATGATATTGAAAGTTCCCATGAGGGCATATTTTGTGAAAATAAGATCACGCCCGGTCACCCACCACCATAGTCTCTTGTATCAATATATTTGTAGGAAAAATAGAATGAATAAGGTGAGATAGGGAATTTCTAATTTGGGCATCCCCAAGATCCTTGAGGTTGAGGGACATAATGTTCATATTGAGGAAATATGAACATGCATTTTATCTCCAAGGGCCTATGGTTCAAAATCATGAAGAATAAGGACCTCATATACATTGATTTTGTCCAACAGATCAATGGAAATATCTGATTGAACCAAACCCTCTGGAGGAATCAATTTTTAGTGACCTTTCCTTTTCTTGTGAACAATGATGTTCATCGCAGGGTTCGAACAAATTCAAGGGCATGGTGACACAAAGATTTGATGGAAAAAGAGTGTTTCCATCTCTAGGGCCTAAGTTTATCGCAAAAAATCAAGGTCACTACCCACGGAATTGGTGGGGAGAGGGTAAACCCTTTGAAGGAGGGATGTTCACAATATTTTCATTCCCCGATTGATCCAAGGAATTGTCAGTAGGAAGCATAGATGTGCATGGCCGCAAAAGGGGAAGTGAATTATGAGGATGGAATTACATTCAAAACCCATATGTATTAAGGGATTTTTAAAGGGCTCAGTGGACCTATCAAACCTATGATAAGAATTGACAAAACAAGCATCCAAATCACATATATATTGAGTTCATTTATCATAAAAAAATGAGATTCAAGAGAATTGGTTTTATCATAGCACCTGTAGTTTTACACTGGGATCCTGGATAGGAAGAAACCTTATGCTCCATGTATGAAGTAGTTTTGGAAAAATTTTGATATATATCTCGCCTCGTTTCCCCAATGTCCTATCTTGCAGAAACCCCAACAAATCTATATAGGAAGTTCACAAGTATGTTTCTAGTCTAGTGGCAGGTGAGGTAGTGGAATGGGATACCCCAATAATCTATACAGTACCAAATGGAAGAGTTGCCCCACATTAGGTCAATATTTTCTAGAAATCCACCAGTAAAAATTGGTTCCATAAGAAACCAAGCTATTATTTTATCCATGATCCAGGGGATTCACAAAATGCTCAAAAATAAAAATTCTCAAATTCTCCTGAAACTAGTGCCAAATCATAGAGATCATTATTTTGATTCCAACGACGCTTGCATAGCCTCAATCTGACACCCTATGAGCAAATTATCGTGTTCTATTTTTTTTTTCAATAGGAAAAAAGTCAAAGTTTCAAGTTGACTGTGCAGGGTACTGATGCTGACATGGAAATCCACATGTTGATGTGGTGTTGACATCATCCGATGACTGGGCAGTATGAATTTGTCAAGAGGAGGCCAATCAAAAGCCGACATTTAGGCTAATCACATGAGGACATGTGGCACACTACTATTGGGTTGATGGTTTTGGAGTTGGGACAATCACAAAGTGAAATGTGGCCCAATCCCAGGGCACCATGTGGCACTCTAGATGACACCAAAATTTATTAAGTCAACTGACAGGATCCATAGGAATCGACCACATGACCTCCTTCCAAGGAAATGACTACCTAACCAATACGCCACATATACCTCTCATTAAACTATAGGTAAAGTGATATATTTAATGTGTATAGAGTTGGCGGTTGGGGAGAGTTGGTCGTTTGCAATATATATGACCAAGAGAAGGGGGCTAAGACTAGGTGCATGGCACCACTGCCCATGCTCATGGTGCATGGTTCTATAAGTTTGATAGAAATTTCGGCAGAGAAGTAAAGGGGTTAGGCACGTGGCATTACAAACTATGCCCTTGGCATATGCATTGTAAACCACGTGAGGAACTAGGAATGAGGGCTTCAATCCATTTAAGAAACACCGAAAAGTGTGCCTACACTGTCAAATCGAACCCGGGTCTCCTGGGTTCTCGTTACAACATGCCACCAATAGGCCAAAGGCTGAATTTTTAGATCTTTTTTTGCAAAGGGGGAGGAATTTGTAGAGCAATGTATACAATTAAACATTGGAGGTGCATATTTTTCTCAATTTGTAATCTTTTTGAGCTCAGGAAGAGCCCAAATGGGGGTTTTTGAGTATTCTAAGTAGTGCGGAAGTGTCATATTTTTAGTTTGAGACTTGTAAACTGATGTAATTAACATTTTAACATCTTAATGAAGTGGTCACCATTGGAAGTTGGACCCGGAGATGTATCCCAAGATGGGTGAACTTTGTTATCCATTTGCTTTTGCTTTATGTTGCATTTTTTCCCTCTTATTTCTATAAACTTTTTGCAAATTAGTTTATGTTTGTGTACTTTTGAAATTTCGATCCATTTCCTAAAATGGCACAAACAAACCTACAAACTATTCAATGAAACCTTCACTTTCATTTTTAGATAAATTTGGTATCAAAGCATGGTTTTTGTGAAGGTTTTATGGAATTCGTAAAGTGTTTGAATTTTTACAAGGTCTAGATTGAGAAGAGGAGAAGGAGCACTTGAAGAACCTATTCCTCAAGTTGGATGAAGAAGACCAAATACTCCTTAGAGTCATGGCATGTGAATAAGGACAAGGACAAGAATTGATGTATGAGGATGAGAGATATTTTAGAAAAGATTTCTTTGATATGACTGAGATGGTAAAAGTTTTTTATAATGAAAGAATAAAAAGATTACAAGAAGAAAGCTCTAAACAACAAAAAGGTGATGGTGACAATGGGATAGATCCTCCACCTCCTCCTCCTCCTTCACCTCGATCCTTACATCCTTCTTCACCTCCTTCTTCACCTCCTCCACATAGAACAACTCCTCCAACATCTCCAAGAGGACATACTAAGTCTCCTTTGCTTAAGCTTGATGTCAAGTTTGAATTGTCTACAACACCCTCCTCCCACATCTACCCAAGCAATCGGCAAGTCAAGTTAAACATGCAATGAGAGGCCATCATGATATGATTCAACCTCCTAAGTCATGTTAAGGAACTAGAACCAATAGAAACACACCATACAGACATTCAACATCAGCATTAGGACCCTTAGGAACCAATCCAACATTTCTGCCAACCAGCCCTTAGGTCCCATTGAGCTTTTGGACCACTTGACCTATGGGCACTCTCATGCTATGGGCATGCCATTGTCCAGGGACCTCTAGACACCCTCACGAGCCTACAAGCTAGCATCCAAGGACTATTTTTCACAGTGTTATGCCAACATCCCTGGGATTTAAGCCACTTTTTTAGGCCCAAAGCCTAGCTCACTGCCCAAATTGAATGACATATTCATAACAGTAAATTAACAAGGAAATGACATTACAAATGTAATCACTTGAATAAGACCTTGACTAGACCCTTAATAGCCATAATAGTCATTTCATCAAACATATCACGAATATGTAATCTACAGGTGTAAATAACACATATGAGCATAAGGGTCTCATACTTAGCTGAGAATTGCTAAGAAATATTGATGCCTCAAAACATCAATTTCCATTTCATCCATTATGTCATAGAGACATTGTTCGTTCATTTACTAGTAAAAGCATGATGAGATCCATACATAGCTATTGTCATAAAACACATACATAACCTACAAAATAGCAACAGAAATACCAAGGAAATAACATCCATATAATCCACATATAGACCAATATAATACTCATATAAATACAAGGATAAATAACCTCATCTGTATGATGCAAAATCCAAACCTAGGATGGGACTTCCACATTCCACTCGATTGTAGAATGGTTGAGCCAAATCCCTCTTCAGTCCTTCACCCCTGTGCCTATTCTAAGCATGAATGTGGGATCTCACAGAACACATCAATCCAAAACCATCTAGGACTTCCGGATTCCATCCACCTCAACCCTTCAAACAGTGATTCCACCTCATGGTTGGACATCACAAAACCATCATCAGGTTGGCCTACATCCAAGTCTTCCAGGGCTTCTAGAGCGTTTTTTCCAACCGAGGCTTCCAGGACTAGTAACTCAACCCACAACTATTATTGGGCTTTAAGAGTGTTTTTCCAACCAAGGGTTCCAGGACTAGTAACTCAACCCAAGCTAAGGAAACATGATAACCAACCAAAATAGAGAAAGGAAAACAAATCCACAATCACCATGGTTATCTAGGAAATGGAAAGACTAGTCAATCCACTATCAATCCCATCCATCCTCCATGCCAATAATAGATCATAACCAACAAACCACATGCATATTCCATGCATGCCAAAAATAGTGAGGAAAACATACATGCAACTCGGTACCTGCAAGAAAATATCGTTGTAGTTGTTGATCCCGATGTCCTCTTGCACTTTCTTGCTCCAAAAATCCAAGTATGCCACACCCTCTAAGAGTGCTCCAAGAAAACTTTAAGTATACAAGCATATGAGATAGATAGAATAATGAGAGAACTCTAACACTGAACTGAGAAAAGGTTACCAACTAATCCTTAGAAGCCTTTTTATGAATGAGGCCTCTATTTTCTTCATTTTCCATTATTTTCCTTCATTTTCCTCCTCACATGCAACCTGTGACCTTTCACCTCCCTTTTCTCCTAATTTCCATTATTTTCATAAATAAATGTACCAAAAATGTCATTTTGCCTTTTGAAATCCTCATCCATTTCCTTTGCCAATTTCCTCGACCATTTATCAATCACAAGTGATCCCCATCACTAGGATTTTTCCCAACATTCAACTCGGAATAAGTGTCCCATCAACTATGGTTATTGTTTTGGCCCTTATTAACTTTTATTACATGGGATTTTCACCAAGGTTGTTACAGAATTCTCCCACTTGGGGGAACACTGTCCTCGATGTTCAACAACACCTATAACCACAATACTGTTGTAAGCAAAATATATTGTCGATGGATTGTTATAACTTAGCTCGTTGTAGTATTTACAATGATCAACCTACTAAGAAGAAAACCAACATGAAAACATAACAAACATAACATCATAATGACATGACACCCATATAGCTTACTAGAGCTTTATAACATAGCTCATGGTGGTATCTACATCCATATAGATATGTACATGTAGCAACATCACCAAATCATATACCAAAACATCACACCAAAACTGCTTTTCCTCAACCGACAAACAAGGATACATAGCCCGCATTTGATCCACCATCTCCCATGTAGCTTCATCGAGCCCAAAGTGCTGCCACTGCACCTTAACCTGCTCAATTACTCGGTTTCGGAGCATGAACACCTTTTTCTACAATATACACTGAGGCTTCAGCTGGAATTATCCATCTAGTTCCACCTGTAATAAAAATCAGGTAATCACATGATCTAATACAATGAAACATGGAAAACATCATGGACTTTCACTGTTGGAGGCAGTGCAAGTCGATATGTTATTGGCTCAATCGTCTCAATAATACTGAAGGGTTCACAAAACCATGGTGCCAAATTGGCACATGATCTAATCCGTAAGGAACTCTTCTTTGGTTTGATGCATAAGTACACTTGTTCCCCAACTTGGAACTCCTTGAACATCCTATTATAATTTTCATAGCTCTTCTGCCTATCTTGTGCTGCCTTTAGATTCTTCTTTATAACCTGTATTTCTTATTCTATGTCTACAAACATGTCTAGTCCAATCAACACCCTATTAACTGTATCGCTCCAACTGAAGGGAGTATTTCAACTTCGCCCATACAATGCCTCAAATGGACTCATCTTCAAAGATTCATGATACCCAATTTCATAAGCAAACTCTACTAGTTAAAGGTACTCTTCCTACATTCACAATTGATGCATGATGTACATCCTCAACATGTCCTCCAATATCCTATTGACCCTCTCTGTTTGTCCATCTGCCTGTGGATTATAAGTTGTACTGAAGGCCAAATTTGTGCCCAAAACTGCAAATAAATCCTTCCAAAACTTGGAAGTGAACTTTGCATCCCTGTCTGACACAATCTTCTTCATAACACCATGCAGTCTAACCCATGGAAAATTTTAGGGGCTAATATTCATAGGTGGGCTAATTTTCCATGTTTTTTTCCAAAAAAAATGTTCGCAACTTTATTTTTTTCTAAAATTTATTCTCCAAATTTTATAGTACAAAATTATTTCACCTTAAATTTACCAAAACATTATATAGACTAATATAAAATCATTATAAATGTAAATAATTTTACAAAAATATCACTAAACATTTCACAATTTACATATTAGGGACTTGTAAGATTCACCAAGGTTTCTAAATTTTAAGATAAACTTCCATCGTTAAAATTTTCCCTGGTCTAGCCACATCTCTAATGAATACCTATGCTACATCTCTAGCTAAGAATGTGGACTTCACTAGAACGAAATGTGCAACCTTTGTAAACATGTCCAAAATAACCATGATGGAATCATGATGTCTCACTGTACTCGGAAAACTTGTGATGAACTGAATGGAAATTACTTCCCATTTCCACTTTGGAATCATGATCGGCTATAGCAGTCAACCTAGATGTTTACACTCTGCCTTCACACGTTAGCAATCAAAACACCTAGCCACAAAATCTGCTACATCCTCTTTAGTTTTGGCTAATAACAAATCTCTTCACTATTGTTAGTGTCTTCTGATAACCTAGGTGACCCAAATATGGTTTCTCATCAAACTCCCTTAATATCACCTTCTTGACCTCACTATTTCCTGGAACATATATCCTATCTATGAATCAGACCAATCCATTTGTTGTAAGGCAATTTTCCACATCCTGTGCACCTGTACCCATGACTTATGTCTATACCACTACTTGCATACGTACCTGTACCTATACTACCAATTGTACCTATAAATGTACTATCACTTGTACATATACTTGTACTCCACTACAACCTGTGCATAATCTCCATATATTTGACATCCTATTAACCTACCTACAAGATCCTATCCTGTAAGTTTGTCCCATAGGTGCTCATAGTTGCTAAGTGATTTACCTGTATCCACCTACTAAGAGCATCTTTCACTCTCTTCTCTTTACCTTTAATATATCTAATATCAAAATCGAACTCACTAATCGTAGCCAACCACCGAACCTGCCTACCATTCAGAATCAGTTGGTCAAATAGATACCGCAAACCACTGTGATCACTCATCAATGTAAACATCCTTCCCAGAATATAATGTCTCCACATATTCAACGCATGTATAATCACTACCAACTCAAGATTATGTGTGAGGTATTTTTGCTCGTGCTCATTCAGTTTTTGTGACTCATAACATACCACATGTCCATCCCGCATAAGGACTCCACCAAATCCTTTCTTGCAAGCATCTATGCATACTACAAACTCTGTCTGAGTCTGCAATCTTTAACACTGGTGCCTATATCAACAATCGCTTGAGATACTCAAAACTAGCCTTACACTCCTCTGTCCATTCGAACTTCTTACCTTTCCTTCGCAATGATGTGATAGGATGAGTAATATGTGAGAAGCTCCTAATGAACCTCCTGCAATAACCTACCAACCCTACCAACCCCATGAAAGATCTCACCTCATATACATTATTAGGAGCTACCCACTTCATGATGGCGCTTATCTTCTATGGATCTAATGCAATGCCCTCCTTGGAGAAAACTTTTTGAGCTTAGCATACAACCGATGCTCTCCCAACAAACTCAACACTGCGGCTAAATACTTGGCATGTTCTTCCTCATTTTTAAAATATACCAATATGCCATCAATTAACACAATAACAAACTTATCCAAATATAGACGCAACACACTATTCATCAAGCTCATAAATGTAGTTGGAGCATCAATCAAGATGAATGGAACTACAACAAACTCATAATGCCCATACCTAGTCCAGAAAGTTTTTTTGTAAATGTCCTCCTCTTTGATGTGTACCTAATGATATCTGGATCTCAAATCAACCTTCGAGAACACTTCTTCTCCCTTCAACTGATCGAACAAGTCATCAATCCTTAGTAACAAATACATGTTCTGGATGGTCACTTTGTTCAACTACCTATAATCAATGCACACTCTAAGAGTACCATCTTTCTTCTTTACAAACAATAATGATGCACCCCACGGTGATACACTTGGCCTAATGTATCCCTTGTCCAACATTTCCCTGAACTATAACTTCAACTCTACCAACTTAGGTGTGCTCATCTTGTAAGGTGCGTTTGATGCTGGAGCTACCCCTAGAACCAACTCAATAGAAAATTATACTTCCCTGTGATGTGGCAACTTTGTAATATCCTTAGGAAATACATCCTTGAATTGTTGTAAAACTAGGTACTTTCTCAACATATTTGCATCGTAAACTTCCTTACCCTTGTCACTAGAAATGTGCACTGCAAATAACACACACCCTTTTCTATGACTACATTTTTCTTGGATAGTTGTTACCATCCTAGCTGATGTGGCTTTCTTCTTTCCCTACAAGACTCTTGGTTCCCCATTTTCATCCACACACTCAATTTTTTTTCATAACAATCTACCTTGGTTCTATGAAGGTACAACCAATCCATACCCAACAACATATTGTATGACCCCAATGGTAATATAATCAAATTTGCAGTGGTAGGCATACCATTCAAATAAAATTCACAAGCTCTTACCTAATGATGAACTCACTTCGTTATACATATATCCAATTGCACTAACCAAGATTCTGCATGCAATTCTTTACTTAAACCATAATTATCCACCAAGTCAGCACTAACATATCTATAATTAGATCCAGGATTAATCAAAATGGAAATAACTTGATCACAAATCTTATCATCCATCTCAATGATAGATGCATGATGGTTTGGTTGTTTGTTATCGAACGTTGCATAAATACGAGGAATGGTCTGAGCATCATCCCCAACAGTCTATGTGTCTTGTGCACTATATATCTGAGGTCTACTACCTTGATACTATGGATAATCTCTCCTCCAATGATCCCCTCCACAAGTACAACATTTCACGGGCTCCTTATTCTTCTCCTTAGATTAATCTCCATGTCCTCTGTCTGATGCATTAAACTTCTTAGATGGTGCAACATTCTCACTATTATCTATACCCTGAGGTCTTTCTCATTTCTTGTCCCATTTTCCTTTGTTCCTTGCATTACCTTCACTTAGTCTCAAACTTGCGCCTAGATTGCTCATAGAAATGCCTTAGCTTTCGAATGATTTCCTCTAATGATTTAAGTTCATCGTACACAATCATGTCTTTAAATGCAACCAAAAATCCACTAATGAACCTTTGAATCTTGGCCTTCTCATCCATGAGATAAGGCACATACCTCAGTAAATCCAAGAACCTACTAATGTACTTCTCATTTGTCATTGATCCCATTTTTAAATCATAGAATTATTTTTCCTTGTCATCAAAGTACCTCTCTGACAAATAATTCTTCTTGAATAACCACTCAAACTCACTCCAGGTCAAGTCTTCCTCATGAATACACCTGACATTATTCACATCTTACCACCAAATGTTTTCTTTACCTTTGAGACTGAATGTAGCTACTTTAGCTTTCATGTTCTCTGAATAATCATGTAAACTGAAGAAATTCCTCATGCCAAGCAACCATGCCTCTACATCTTGTGGTTTGTACATGTATCCATCAAAATTAGGTGGTTTTTATTTCTTAAACTCATCCTACAAGTATCCCCTATCACTCCTCCTATATGGATAATAATGATGACAATCATAGTGCCTATCTGAATCAGAACTAGAGTAGTACTTGTGTCTATCCCTTCTCCTCTCTGGAGTGTCCAACAATATGCCATCTCTAACTATGTCATCTCTATCTGACATGTGACCACCACGTGACCTATTGCCATATGCTCCATTAGTTTTTTCCTCCTGCTCATATATGATCTGACATGGTCCCTGTCACTAAAAATATAACAAACTCTGAAGTATCGCTGCAATTACATCTGCTTGTTTCTCATGTGCCTGCATGATTTTGTCATTATCTACCTTACAACTCCTTTTCTTCCTTTAAGCTTCTTAATGTAATTGTTAAATCAAAAGAATTCCTAACACCATACTGCTCATTTGATTCATAAGGATAGTCCTTGTAGTATACCATCTTTCTAGCCATTTGACATTTCTTCCTACAAGTTATATCATGTCAGCTCAACCAAATCACAATAAACCAACATACCTTATTATAGCTCAGGGAGGATACCCTACATGCAATATCAAAAAATCTGTGTGATACACATATAACATAATCATGATAGCATATAGAAACATAACACATAAGTATATAACCATGCAACCATCACTCTAGCTAGGGTCCAAACATCAATGCACGACCTTAACGCATACCATGACATCATGCATGAAAACCACCACTACATCAATGTACACTTGACCACATGTAAACCTTAACATGCGTAAGAAATGCATAGTCAATCATACTCACGCATAAACACATATAATCAAGTATAAACTAACAATACTTGAAACCAAGCTTACAAGAATGATACATGTAACCAAGCATACAAGAATGTAACCAAACATACAAGAATGCAACCAAGCATAAAAAATGATACATGTAAGTGACATATAACAACATGTAACCAGTCATACACTCATGACGATGCACTTCCACAATAACAACATCAACTTCCCATGGAAACATCACTACAACCATGATCAACATCATGAAAATGCAATGAGAACATCAAATGCAAACATAAGAGACACACATGCAACTGAAATGAATGCATGAAAAACACACATAGCCCATCTAGTCTGAGGGGTGAACCATACTCTAATACCACTATGATACACCCTCCTCCCACATCTGCCCAAGAAACCAGTTAGTCAGGGTAAACATGCAACGAGAGGCCACTATGATATGATTTGACCTCCTAAGTCATGTTAACGAAGTGGAATTGATAGAAACACACCATACGGATATTCAACATCAACATTAAGACCCTTAGGAACCAATCCAACCTTTTTGCCAAACAACCCCTAGGTCCCACTGAGCTTTTGGACAACTTGACCTCTGGATGCTCTCATGCTATCGACATTCCAACGTCAAAGGACCTCTCGATGCTCTCAAAGGCCTATAAGCCAATGTCTAGGGACTATTTTGCATAGTGTTCTACCAGTGTCACTGGGATTGAGCCACTTTTTCAGGCCTAGAGCCCAAGTCACTGCCTAGAATTGAATGACATCTTTAGAACAATACATTAATAAGGAAACGATAGTAAAAATGAAATCACTTGAATAAGACCTTTACTAGAGCCCTACTAGACATGACAGGCATTTTGTCAAGCATATCACGAATATGTAATCTACAAGTGTAAATAATAGATCTAAGCATAGGGGTCTCATACTTAGTTGATAATCACAAAGAAACATTGATGCCTCAACACATCAACTTCCATTTCATCCATTAGGTCATAGATACATTGTTCATTAATTCACCAGTAAAAACATGATGAGATCCATACATAGCTACTGTCGAAAAACACATACATAACCAACATAATAGCAACATAAATAACAAGGAAATCATAGCCATATAATCCACATATAGACCATTATAATACTCATCAAATTACAAGGAGAAATAACATCATATTGATGATGCAAAATCCAAACTGGGGATGGGACTTCCACATTCCACCCGACCATAGAATGGTTGAGCTAAATCTCTCTTCATCCATTCACCCTCGTGCCATATTCTAAGAATGAATGTGGGATCTCATAGAACATATAAATCCAAAACCATCCAGGGCCTCCAAAGGTCATTCACGCTAACCCATCAAACAGTGATTCCACCTCATGATTGGACATCAAAAAACCATCATTAGATTGGTCTCCATCCAAGCCCTCTAGGGCTTCCAAAGCATTTTTTTCAACCGAGGCTTCCAGGACTAGTAACTCAACCCACCAAGGGCTTATAGATTGTTTTTCCAACCGAGGATTCTAGGACTAGTAAATCAACCAATGTTGTTATAGGGCTTCCAGAGTGTTTGTCCAGACAGGGCTTCCAAGACTAAGGACCCAGGATGGGTCTTGTTGAGTCTAGTCAAAGTTTTCTATGTAATGTTTCAAGACTTGGATGGTTGTATATGGTAACAAATCTCGACATGCTTAGAATTTGAAAGTATCAGATGCTTACAAAATAAATTCCAAGTTGAAGATCTCGTCGCGCTAATTCCAGTGGTATACTTGGTTTCAGAAATGGCCTCCATATGGAGAAGAAAAGGAATTTTGAAGTTTTCCTACAAACAAGTTAAAATTTAAAGTCAAAGCAATAAAAGTCAAAAGATCAACTTCTGGTCAATGTTCATGGTTTCGTTGACCCTTGGCACTCCCAAATTCCACCAAGTAGCTCCTTCGGGTTTGTCGAATTTTGATGTTAATGACTGATTGGTTTATCTTAATTTAACCAATAACAGAGCACCATGTGGGCCAATGATTGGCTGCCATGTGGCCTCCTCTTGGCATACTAAAACTTTGGTTATGCGTTTACAGGGCCTCCACAGGATTTGATCCACAAACTAATGCTCAAGCATCCAAGCTCTCTACCATGCCACCACAACTTTGCTTTGTTAAAGCATTGGGCACAATTTTCTATTTGAATGGAGTTGTTTTGTATGTGGTTAAAAGTTGGCAGAGCCTGCCACACTTGGCAGTCCCGCCAACCTAAAGCAATGGTTTATCAACTATCAACATGGCAGAGTTATAATACATGTTGCAACCAAGTTTGATGGTGCAGAGTGGTGATGTCATAAGCCACGAGATAAACATAGGTGGCAACCCAACGGTGTGGGTAGGTAGCACATCAATGCACCATCAGCCAAAACATTAGCCCTCACATATGATAGCGCGATTTATGTGGAAATGCCATAATTGTGAGGAGTGACAATAGGATAAGTATTTGGAAATGCCACTAATGTCAACAATCATTCAATGTAGAGTTGTTACGTGATGTGAGAGTTGGCCATGCTATGAATGGCGTGAAGTGTTTCATGGATGTGGCAATGGAAATTGGTATGGCACAGAGTAAGTTATATGGCACTGGAGCATATCCAAAATTGGTGCGGGGAATGTGGAAATGGAGGTGACATATGGCATAAAGCAACCCTTCTATTTAAACACTAATCCAATGATCTCCAAACTTGGCATGAGACTGTCACATTCCAGTGGTATGGTATCACAGTTAACAGAGAACTATGAGTCATATCCACAACAATTTAATGTTATGCCACTGGTCTCATATGGTGTGGACTGTGGAACCATGGCATATAGCTATATGTAAAATGTGTGTGCCATTTAATTAAAACCATAGGTTTTCAACCATAAAGCACCACATAAATTAAAACAAACACCGATATGTAATACATTAATTTTATATGTTTTTTAACCATATGGAAATGTGCCATTTTTAAAACCATGTTATAACATTGGAAAACCATAACGCGTCAACTTCATATTTGTTAAAACAAATTGCCATGTATTTCTATTTCAATTTAATTTGAAAATCAAAAGTTGTAATATTGTTATAACAACCAAGCTTGAAAACCTTATAAAAGGTGGGCATAGCACTAAAGAAGGGACAAGCCAATCGAAGCCATTCCAAGGCCATTCAAAGCCTTTTGAAACCATTCAAAGTTAGAGGCAAAGACATTCGAATTCAGTGGAAAGTGAAGCCTAAAGTGGTATTGAAGTCTAGCTTTGTGAGCTAGAAGGATTTAAGAAATTGTGCCTTCTGAACGAGAAGGGATTTGTGAGGAGCACAACTCGAAGTTGGTGGTGCGAGACATGTTATAAACTCATTTTGTAATTAGTGTTCTGAAGTCATCCAGAGACCGAATTGGGCACTTGAAGAGCTGAAACATGAGTTATTGTGTGCTCCAAACTCATCGACAAAGCCTGATCATCAGTTTCCACAGCTAATTATTCAAACATTCAGTCCATGTACAATGGTCTCTTAAAGACAAGCTGAGATAGGTAATTGAATGATGTATAGTTGATGCATGAATGCTCAATTTCAGTATAGGTTTAGAGTCCTTGCTGGAGGCTCTTGGTTTTGTTGTAGATGACAAGTTGATTGCAGATTGTTGAGTATATTGTGAGAGTTCTTTGTACGGAAACATTTTCATGCAGAGGAAATAGCCACAATTGTAAAACAACAAATTGATTTACCTCTTTTAAATTACTGAAATATGAGCGACCTAGCCTTGTGAGCAGGGCCTGGAGATGTAGCCCAGGAGGGGTGATCTCCGTCATCAAGCTGGGTGTTGATCTTCTTGATATTTGCATGATTATTTTTTTATGTTATTTATGTTTAGCGTACACATAATACTGAATTTGTGCTTGAAAGAACACCTAATATACATAATGTGTTGAAGACTCATTTTTCAAAACTTTCCAAGTGAGGAGGGCGATATTCTTCCGCAATTTTTAGACCATTTTTGTTATCAGACCAAGTACTCACCAAAGTGAAATAATGGGTAAAAGCACAAGGCAGATTCAATTGCAAGAACTAGAAGAGTTCAACCAGAAATATCAAAAGGAGAATGTTGCATTGCGACGCATGGTGCAAGCTTTGCAGGAAGACAAACAAAGACTGCAAGCGAAGATTGAAGCCTTGTAGAAGAATCAAAAGAGGAGCAGTCCTTCAATTCGAAATCCATCCACTATAGGAGAGAATGAAGTACCTCTACTTCATTAGGGAGATGAAGAAATATCATATCTATCTACCACTCCAAAAGCACAATCAGTGGAAGAATCCATTGGTACCTTTTCCTCACCTTCTGAGGAATTTCCTTATGTACCATCATCTCAAAAAATTGTTTCAGAAATAGTCTTCGAATGATCCTAAGATTAGAGCATTCAAGAAGCATAACAAAGGAATGTGTATGACACTGATGAAAAATATGGGATATTAGAAAGGACAAGGCCTTGACAAGCATGGCCAAGGTAGACTCCAGCCAATCTCAGTGAAGGAAAGGATGGAAGATGAAGAATTGGGATATAACCAATCAATATGTGACTATTGCGGGAAGAGAGGTCACATAGCAGCCTGGTGTTGGTCCTTACATCCTGAGCTCATGCCAAAGAATATTCGGGATGGGAAAGGTAAGCAGATGAATCATTCTAGCAGCGATTAGGAAGGTAATTCTTACAATCAAAATTTTATGTTGAAAGTCATTAAAAGGATATACCCATGTACTTTCTATGCGAGTAAAATGCATTGTGTATAGGAATGCTTGAAGCTAAACGTTTGTAGAAAGAAGGTGCATGCTACAAAGAGTCATCCATGGAAGGATGACATGACCTTACATTTAAATAAAATTCTAGGAAAGACTTTGATACAACCAGGCAAAATCTCGGCATTGTCGAAATAGAGCTTGGAAAGATCCAACAAAAAGATCACCAATACAAAATCAGGAGAAAGATTTTGTCTACAATGCAATATGAGAAGAAATTCAAAGGGCACATGTCTGATTCTTCCACGTGAGTTGACACCAACACAAGTAGAGCAAGAGGAAGCAAAGAAAACTAGAGAAGATGAATGTAAGTCTCTAGAGAAGTATCCTACTTGGAAGTGGGCAGATTTCATGCCATATGTGTAATTGTGTGTTTATGAATTGTCATGGCATCAGTAGGCCAAGTTGAGTTTATAATAGTGTTTAGATGGTTTTATATTTATGCTTGAATTTAATAAAACTCATTTTGTAATAAACTTTTGGAGATCCAAAAGTCCTTTTCGTTGGGAGGTATGATCCAAGATGGATCATGTTGAGTCTAGTTGAAGTTTTCTATGTAATGTTTGAAGATTTGGATGGTCATAGATAGCAATAGTTCTCAACATGCTTAGAATTTGACAATCTCATATGCTCACGAAATTAGTGTCAAGTCAAAGAGCTCATCGTGTTGATTCTGGTGGTATATCTAGTTTTGAAAATGGCCTTCGTATGGGGAAGAAAAGGCATTTTGAAGTTTTCCTACTAACAGGTTAAAAGTTAAAGTCGACGAAGTAAAAGTCAAAAGGTCAACTCCTGGTCAAAGTTCATGATTCCATTGACACTTGGCACTCCTATATTTCACCAAGCGTTCCCTCTGGTTTGTCGAATTTTGAGGTTTGTTATTAGTTGTTTTATTTTAATTTAACCAATAATGGAGCGCTACGTGGGCCAATGATTGACTACCATGTAGCATCCTCTTGGCATACTAAAACTTTGGTTATGAGTTTATAGGGCCTCCATTGGATTTTAACCACGAACCAATGCTCAAACATCCAAGCTCTCTACCATGCCACCATAGCTTTTCTTTGTCAGAGCATTGTGCTTAAATTTCTATTTGAATGGAGTTGTTTTGTATGTGGTTACAAGTTGGCAGAGCCTACCACACTTGGCAACCCCAGCAACCTAAAGCAATGGTTTATTAGCTATCAACATGGAAGATTTATATTATACGCTACAACCAAGTCCGATGGCATGGAGTGGTGATGTCATAAGCCATGGGATAAACACTGGTGGTAGTCCAGTGGCGCGGGTAGGTGGCACATCAATGCACCATTAGCCAAAACATCAGCCCTCAAATATGATAGTGCGGGTTATGTGGCAATGCCAGAATTGTGTGGAATGATAATGGGATAAGAAGTTGGAAATTCCATGAATGTAAATAGTCATTCAATGTAGAGTTTTTATGTGTGTTACATGGTATTTTTTCATGCCTCCTGCACTTCCCTGTGTCATACCCTGAAGTGCCTAAAACTTGGCAATCACGCAGTGCACCCATCTTGATATGCAACTTAGATCCTCCCTAAAACACTGATGAAAAATGCCTTGAGCCTTCCATGTGGAAAAGGGGCTCTAAAACCCTAATTTTAGCATCATTACGACCCTGACACTGGAAACCTGTGTTGATCATTAGTTGCATTATACTAGCCTCGTGATGCTAGTGCACTTTTGGCTTGGATACCTGCAATGATCCCTAAAAGGAAATTTTTCCCAAAGAGGACAAGAAGATTCATGATCTAGAGACTTCCAAAATGATGAGTTGGAGGTTGTTCAGCGTGGATGAGGTCGAGTTCTCTCAACTTGGCCCTTTGGTCTTATCCCTATGAGATACCTCCTTGAGATGAGGGCCTTCTCCTATCTTTGGAGAGATCTTAAATCCCTTTCCCTAACTATATTTTCATCTTTTCCCATTCCCAAATGGTTCTTCTTTGGCTATTTTCACCCTTATGCTGAGATAGTGCCTACATGCTACTCATTTGGCTTGGAGAAGAAGTGTTTGGAGAGCTTGATCTTGGACTTGGACATTCACTCAAGGAGAGCTTATTCACATCAAGGCTTGGTTGTATGCTTCCTCCTTTATTCTATTAATATATAGAACTTTTGTTTCACTTTCCATAAATGTGTGTGTTAATGCATCATTTATCTTAATGCTCCTTGATCTGTTAAGTGGATTACTTTCGATTATGCTATTTGTATTTGTATGCTTTGTTGTGTCTTTGATTTCTTGTGCAAGAATTCAGATATTGTGACCAGTAGGATTGGGCTCAAGGCGCAAGTGGTTTGCGATATTTAAAGAAGGATGATGTTATAGCATTAGAATGAGGTAGGCCATACTCCTCTCCTCTCATTTCAATTGTAATTTCATAAAGTGTCTTGTAGATTGTCACATAGGTTGCTAGTCCCACTCACTAGGCTAGATGGATCATTTATGTCCATAGAGAGGATTTTCCTAAACAACAAAATGGTGACTCCAGTGGGGATCAAAACCTTAGTAGATATTAGGTTGATACCATGGCAACATTTCCAGAGTCTACCAGTCAAGGAAACCCCCCTTACGGGAATCTTGGTCCTTTTCCTTCTTTTTGAAATACTAGCACACCCTATATGGAAATGTTATCCCTTCCTAGATTGACCACTAGTTTTCCAGTTTGGTTATTTTTGTTGGACATAGAATCCCCCCACAACATGTTTTGGGGCTCAAAGCCCAAGTTTTGGTCAAATAATGTTGTAAGAATTTGTAAATTTTGGGCGTGGAGCACGAAATGTATGTTGAGTCATAGGGTTGTCCACCCTAAGTTTCGAATGTAATGTCAGCCTACACATGGTCAGCAGACCATGGGATTGTATAAATAGAGCGAGGTTCTAAGTTGTAAAGATAATTAGATATAGATGAAACCAAATGGATGCAATTATCTAGTAGTGGATAGAGGAGAAGTCTAAGTCTCTTGGATCATAGTAGTAGGAAGAGGCTCTACAGCTAAGTGTGCAGAGGCCTAGTAGAGTCCACAGCTGAGTGCGCGAACCCCTGTAGTTGAGTGCGTAGGGCGAAGTTGAGTCTGTAATCAAGGAAGAAGAATAATAAAGAGAAGTTTGATTCCAAATATTGTGTATCTGTTCTTATGCTACTTTCTATTTAAATATATTGTGTTCTTTATCACGTGCACTTATATGAATACTGAACACTGTTAAATATAACTAAACACATACTGATAAGCTAAGTGATCGAAATTTATTGGGTTAGTAGTAGGGAATTGGGTCATAACACAGATCGCTCCTTGAGCAGGGTTGCGCGAAGGTAGCATTGCAGGCTGCAAGGTATTGACAGATGTGCATAGCGACAAGTGCAAGGCAAATCTGCGGACCACTAAAAACCATCAGACATCTCTAGGGTGTGGAAACCTAGTTCTAGCACCCTCACATACTACTTCAGGCGAGACCTTAGTTTGTGCTCCACGGACTGTTTCCGAAAGGGCTAGTAGTACCCGGATTTGTCTAGCTAAATAATCTCTGAACCTGGGTCAGGCCCCTATAAGCCGACAAATGGTTCTGTTTCTGGGACCGAGATCTGCATAAGGGATGTTTGATGTCGTGTCACTGGAATCCAATAAAGAAATAAATTGATGGTTGGTTGGACAAGAAAATTCATGAGTTTGCGGCACAGGAAAATAGGAATTTGGGAGTATCTAAGGAACAGTGGTTGGAGCACTATTTTTTTATACGGAAATCCATGAAATTTTCTTTGCATCCTTTCCTTCTGAGTTGTATGAGTGGATCATGAAGCTAGTAGACAGTCAAGGAAGGTGTAGGCTCGACAAACCAATCATGTGGACTTCGGAATTAGTGTGCAGACTAGAAGCATCAGGAGATAAGATAGTGCGAGTTGTTGACCATTGGCTCAATTGAGTTATAAGAGGATTTATCACTGATTTCACAGTAGATACGACAGTTAGCTAAAGTGAGGCAAAATGACACTTCCTCAAGGGACCGCGAGGTAAGTATATTAAATATTTGAACACTTGGATTAAGATTATATTGTGTGAAAAGTGGGTTATGTGAATAAATTGATGTTTGGGACTATGCAAAGTGGGAAGATCTACAGAAGCGAAGGTAGTGAAGAATTAGAAACCAGTCCCTTAATTTTTCCCTCATGGGAAAGAGAGGAAGAGCTCGTGAAAGTTTCTCCAAGAAGTGCAGTCAGTCTGATAAGGCAACGAATTTCACACTTACCACCTCCACCTACACTGCCACCCGTCTCACACTCCTCACCTCCATCTCCACCCACCCTACCTTTGCCACCACCATAGTTCAGCATAGGGAGTGTGATCAAACTACCGGTATTCAGAGGAGTAGGGAATGAAGATCCAAACCAATTATGGTTCATGGTAAGGGCAGTATGGGAAGCACAAGGAGTCATGGATGACAATATCAAGAAGGCTAAGCACCTTGCAGGATCATGCATTAACATGGTACATTGAGCATTCTAATGACCATCCAAACGCAAGAATTGTAGAAATCCAGACCACGCTAAACAAGGAATTTAGCAGGCCAAAGTCAGAGACACAATCAATTATCAGGTTTAAGGAGATCGTGATGCTCCTGGGTGAGACCCCCTGGGAGCTGGACCGAAGACTGAAGAGTATGATTCATGAAGCCAACATGACTTTGATGGATGGATAGCACCACGCATGATTTGTCGCATCACTAACACCACATTTAAGGATGACGCTGTCACAACAAAAGTTTTTCACCCAGGCTGAAGTTTTGGAGATGGCAATGAGATTGCAGGAGGCCCCTATACAAGACTCGGCCTGGGAGTCTGACAAATCCATGTGCAACTGCAAAATCTATGTCTAGAGATTCAGATTTGAAACAGGATAGGACACCTCAACCAAAGGTGCGTGAGGAGGTATGGTGCATAAAATGCAAAGGCCAGGGGCATGACAAGGACCATTGTCTAGTGTTTGCAAATTACTTGGTGGGAGGAGGGCCGGTGCCATTAAGACATGAGGCACAAGAAATACCAAGCACGGAGCCTACACTATGGTGTGCAATCTATCAGATAGGAGGAAAACACACTACGGATAATTGTCATCTATTACAGAAGTATACACAACCATCCCAACAATTGTTTTGTAATTTTTGCAGGTCAGTAGACCATGATGAATGCACCTGTAGAAGCTATGAACTAATGATGGATTGGAATCCTACCTACAAGGTGCAGACTGAAACGCGAGCCCTTGACCCAAATGCAAGAATGGCGTGTGCTGGATTTCAGGGGTGCAGATGAGGTCAAGCTGAAATGGGACTAGGAAGGGGTCGCGAACAACTAATTTGTTACAATTGCGGAGGAACAGGACACTATGCCCACAGTTGTACAAACCCGACAAGAACATCATGTTTGTATTGTACTTAGTTTGATCACGAGGTAGAAGATTGCCCTAGATTGATAGTGAGGCTGCACAAAATAGGGGTACTCCAGTCTCCTCCAACTCAGAATTTACAGATGATGAGGTCTAAGCCGCGCAAAGAAGAACTGAATGTAAACATAATGCTCAGGAGAAGTCTGACCACTGGCGATGATAAAGGTAAGCAGTCAGAAGAAAGTGCACGGGTTCGCAAGGCTCCTACAAAGGAACCTGAATTTGATTTAGAATGTGCAGAGGAGACATTCATGGAAGCTAAGAAGAGCTTCACGGAGGTCTTCACTTCAGGTAGTAAGGATCAACTAGAACCAGGGATGGATCCTTCAATGCTCACTACCTTCCTGGAGACATGCATGAAACTGCTAAGTGACAGCAAGATAGTAAAAGGGCTACAGGAACTTACCACTAGGTGTGCAAGGTCAGGAGAACCGCACATGCTCTAGAAACTTGGAAAGCATGCATTGTGCACAGTAAGGGAAATGAGGTTGATTGTGTAAATCAAAAAATATGAAATGGATCAAGTAATCCTAGATCTTGGATCGAACGCAATTGTACTGTTGAAACAAACATGGGAACACATGGGCAGACCTGCGCTACAATGGTCTCCTATTCAATTGCGAATGGCGAACCAATAGAAGATCTTTCCCATGGGAAGATTGCAAGGGGTAACGGTGGATATTGAAGGTGTGAGTGCACAGGTAGATTTTGAAGTGATAGAGATTGTCGATGACAGAAATCCCTATCCCGTGCTACTAGGAATATACTGGGCCACTGATATGAACGGAGTCATAAATATGAAGAAGCACAAAATGATTTTTGAGAAAAAGTCACTACACACAGAATTCCCGTTAGATCCAATCGAAGGAGCACAATGCAACAAACCGGTGCACGACGACAATAGTGATGACGATCTCAATTGCATCTACAAGATAACCACGCGAGATTAAGATCGGGTGAACCCAACCGCAGATAGTATGATTTTGTGTGAGCACGAAAGCTCCTACATTTCGGATTTAGACGAAGAAATAGAGCGCTGGCAGAATCGGCTGCACGAAGTAACAACTCTTAATTGCAACATGATGGTTAGATTGTTGCACTGCATAACAATAGAGGCAAGGGATCTGCCTATGTATGACGAGTTGACAGCGGTGGATGAATTCCTGAACAAATTTGAAAGCGTAGTACCAAAATAATAGTGGTTCGATGCCTTGAAATGGGCACTGCACGCAATGCCCGCAAGGTGGTGGCATATGCATTGAGGAAGTTTTGAGGACTGGCACGGATGCAAACAAATGATGCACCAATGATTTGGAAAAACCCTAGCTCACGATGAGAGCCACTTATTAAGGGAAAAACAACTTGCACACCCACTTTTCCCAATGGGTACAAACATATGACATGTAGCCCGCACAAGAGAATTAGAACAAAATGCAACACCCAGAAAGGAAAAGCACGCCAAGGATTACCCATAGAGAAGCAATTGACAGGGTGTGCGAGGTGCTAAACAAAGTTCACCAGGTGAGACACACTGATTAGGACCTGCACATACCAACAGTTTGATGGGCCTACAGGACCATGTGAAAAACCCTAACTATGAAAACAATTCTAAGGTTGAGAAACAGGGTAGGGACAGTAATTTCTGAGGGGCATGCAATGATGAATCCACACATAGTAGCACCTGCAGGTGCAATAGTGCGTGAAGCCCAAAATTAATAAATCACATAGTTACACGAGGTAGAACACATAAGGCTTCAGGAAGCCATTCGACAAGGAAACCTTAGACTTCGTGAACTTGAAAAGGACCAGGTACGACTAAGGAAGAAAAGCATTTTGATGGATGCAGAGGTTAAGAGGCTGGAAAACGAAATCAAGCAAGCATGTCTCATTGATAAACCAAGGATGGCAAGGCAAGGTGTGGATGATCATACTAATGAATTAGAAGACTATCGCCAAGAATTGATTAGTCTGCTGCCATGGCTCTCATCGCATATCACCAAACGCAGTAACCAGGGGAATGCACTACACACAACAGAGCACGTGGTGCCAACTGTCACGAGGGCAATTGAGGATTTTCTGTGGACTATACTAGAAGGCAAGATGGAGCCTCGCAAAGGTGGTGCAACCACCTGACTAGCTGTAGGAAGAACAGTCTTAGCACTCCAAGCAACTGGAAGAGAGTGTGGGATTATAAATGGTTTTTCCTGGTAGCTGTGTGCTTTGATAGATGCGCACAGGAACAGCCGGTCACAAGGTTTGTGCCCATGCAGGGGGGTTGCACTGCCATGTGGGTAGACTAGGAAGTGACTGTTGGCATCATTGTTCATGACGAGATGTCCAATTTAAGGCCAAATGGAGCAGGCAACAGGCATTTAAGATGGGAGTTATGGGCAAGATTGTGGAAAATCTGTTGCTAATAAGCATTGATGGCCCAGAATTGGGGGGAATGGTTGAATTTAAATTAAAAAGACACTATAAAACTCTAGGGGATAGCCACGATACAATACTTGTTCACTTGAGACTTGAATGGTTGAATAGAGCACAGAGTGTTAGAGCGTCGAGCGCTATTCGAGCCCCTAAGTTTGCAAAAGACTGCATATAGTACAGACAAGATGACGGCTACTAGGGGAGGTTTTGGCTTTGAAGAGGGAACCACCGATGAGGCCGCGCTGACACATATAGTACATGATTTTCCTGAAGGTATTAGGGTTGGGCCAGAAATCCCAAAATCACTTTGAACTCCAAGACCAAAAAAAAGATAAGCAAGCAATGGGACCAGTCCACATGTCCCCGAGGAATCCACGATTTGGTAAGCTATCAATGGAGGAAAAGGGCAAGGTTGTTACCATTGAGATATATGAAGAGGAGGAGGACTTATAGGCTCTGATTGCTAAGGTAGAGAAAGAAGAAGACATGGAGGCGGACATCCAACCGATTCGCTCTGCAGCAAAATTTCCTGAGTATGTCCCTCTGCAAAAAGGGAAAGCTAAGGTACCAAAGGATCCGGATGCAACGAAGAGTGCACGCCAGACCTCGCTTCTCCCTGATGGAATTACCTTTAAGGGTTCGCTCCTAGTACATGTGCCTACCCTGAAATTTGAAGATTGGGACCTCGCGGACAACGAGAAGTTCCCGCACTTAGAGACACAAGCCTGATGAAACAAAATACAGAGGGGCCAGTGATCACATTAGAACTGTGAAAATGGCTGCGCAGTGTGGAGAAGGCTAGGTTGCTTCATCTGCTATGGATACCACACTTTCACCACGTGCCCATCACCATTTTCATCATCAGGAAGCTACTTTTCCTGGTGCATGATGGGTACTTATAGCTGGAGGAGCCTATTTCCATCACGACGGATCTCATCTATAGAAATTCTCGGCCTCCTTGTAAGGGAAAGGACCTCGCGACGATAGTAAGAAAAAGCAGTGATTTGGATTTCACAAAAGCCATGAAGAAAAAATATAAGCTTGAGAAGAAAAAGAGGGGTTATGCTATCACCACTATCAAGGATAAAGGGGTGTGTGTAGCCACCCAATTCCTAGCAGGTAAAGTAACGAGAAAAAGTGTCATGGCGATGAAGTACCAGCGCTGATAGTTGCATTGGCTGAACAATGTGTGAAAGGGGTCCAATTCAACTAGGCTGAGTTCCTCTACAAAGAATTTTTGTTCAACTGCCAGGGGGCCCAGGAACAAGGTAAGACCTTCCACTATGCGTGGTTGCTCTTATCCATCTTGTTGGTAGCAAGGGAATTTCCGGAAGATAGCCAGTTCCCGAGCCTCGATCGAGACTTACCAGAGGCTATGAAGCATGCTTCGGTCTGTGCCACCAAGGACATGAAATGGATTCACGATAACAATATTTTCTGGTTGCTCATGGAGGCGAGCATCTAAATGTGGATTAATAGGAGGTCACACCTATCCCCCACAGTGCATAACTGTTTGCATAGTTTTGCAGACTTAAAGGAAAACATGCACAATATTTACATCAGGGCGTGAAAGGATCTGGTGGGGTAGTGGAAAAAGCTCATATTCATAGCCATTGATGACACAATCTTTATAGTGTTAGAGACATGGCCTCCTGAGTCATGCACCTAGAATTTGGCAGAGTTGGAAAAGGCAGCAACATGGAAAAGGAAGGATGAGGCCAAGTTGTGCATCACATAGCTGGCCAAGAAAAGGTGCAACGAAAAAGTGGCAGCCAAAGTAAGGGCAGTCCATGAAGTGGTACAGGTAGCCTCAGAGCAAAAGAAGGCCGTCGAAGTAGTAGAAACAACACGGACAGCAGAGGTCACAAAAACGTAGGCAGAGGAGGGCCAGGAAGTGTCTATAGGATAGGAGGTAGAAGACATAGACCTTGCAGAAGAGGGCGTGGACCTAGGAACCACTTCGACCCAACTCAAATAGTCGCGCATCACAAAGAGATAGGGTCCATAGAAAAATGTCAAGGCCTCGAAGCTGGCCATCGACCCGATCACATTAACTGAAGGAGACCTCTACGACATCAACGAAATGGTTCGCAATGTCACCAAGGAAGCACTCCAAGAAGTTATGGTGGAGCAGCAGACTGTGTTGTGGGCCCTAAGGGCACAACTCCAAGAACTATAGGTGTGGCCCCCATAGGAGGGTACCTTGTCTACCCACGTTGCAACAAGAATGATGGTGACAGAACAGATGCTGCTCGTGAAAATGGCCAATACAATAACATTGTTGGATGGAGCACTGGTCTCGGAAAACACAATAGAGCGGGTGATGCTTAATACAATTAAAGGCATTGGCCTTAACTTGGTTTCCATTCCCCGTGACACACTTTATTAGCTGCAAGATGGGATAACAGCAGAAACCTGCACCAAAGAGAGCCACGCAATCTAGGTTCTGAGTGAGCATAAGATTAATATAGAACATCTCAGCTTGTAGCACGACGAGTTGGTATCGCAGAACAAACAGTTGGTATAGATAGTCGACGACACTTGCCAACGTGTCCTAGAGTTGTCTATTGTAGCAGACCTACCAACATAGGTGCGGATCCACTATTTGGCAAGTGGAGTCTATGATGCGTGCGACGAAATAACAAGAGTGTAGTGTTGGGTTGTGTTATATTCTTTCCACAACTAGCCCACATAGTTAACTGTGGGGTTAGAAGGGGGGCGGAGCCCCCCTTTCGTTGCACAAATTATGTAGCAAGGGGAGTCACAGGGGGTTTGAGGGGTGTAGTTAGCCCCACTCTACGGGGTTTGGGGCAGCGCCCCAGAAAATTTTGGTTTTGGACCCTATGTTAGGTTGGGCGGACCTACCTATGGTTTTGTGCATGATTTTAGCACATGGTTTTGGACGCGATGGTTTTCGGTCCATGGTTTTGGACACGATGGTTTTCAGTCCATGGTATTGGATGCTTTGTCATGTATAATTATGTATTGTAACATTGAAAGAAACATAATGAAAAATCAAGCTGGTAGTCCCGGTTTTGCGATCCAGGGGAAAATCTATGTGTATATGTGTTATTCTCTCGCATTGTTTATTTTTTGTGTTTTAGAATTCATATGCAAGTAATTTCTATATGGGGTTAAAAGCTACATTTGGTATCATAGGTGTTTTGGCTTCAAGGGGATGCCTTTGTTGCTGAGGGGTTTCGCTCGGGCCTATGGTAGACCTTGTTCAGTGGGAGATCTGTGAGATCGATTCTGGTGGTGAAAGAAGATGGTGAGCAGTGGAAAGATAGAGATCGAGAAATCTAATGATCAGAGTTTTGCTTTGTGGAAACTCAAGATGGAGGATCTATTGATGGATAAAGATCAATGAATCATAGTAGATCCGAGTACTAAACCAATGGGAATGTTCGATAAAGAATGGAAGAGGTTAGATCAAAAGGAAAAGAGCACAATACAATTGTGTGTCTCAGATTCAATATTGTTGAATGTATCAGGGGAAGCTACAGCTAAGGCTTTGTGGAACAAGTTAGGGACTTTTTACCAATCTATGTCTCTGGTGAATAAACTGTTCCTATGGAAAAAGATGTATAACCTGGAGACTCAGTGACAGAGCATCTGAGCGAATTTAATACTGCAGTAAGTCAGTTATTATCTGTTGATATTAAAATTTCAGATGAAGATAAGTGCATCAGTTTGTTGTGTTCTCTACCAAATTTGTGGGATAGTTTGGTTATTGCAATAGGTAGCAATACAACTGCCTTGCAGTTTGATGAAATAGTCTCATCCTTGCTAATGAAGGAGATGAGACAGAAAAATATGGAGAGCTAGAATGGTGATGCCTTGTCTATATGAGGATGGTCCTAGAACAGAAACAAAAATAAGCCATCGAGTGGGAGATCTAAATCTAGAGGGAGATCTAAATCTCCAGGAAAACCTATAAAGGTGGTGTGCTGGAAATGTGGAAAGGAAGGGAACTACAAAAGGGAATGTAACTCTAAAGCTCCTGATAAAGGAAAGGGATATGATGATCCTCCCTCTACAGAGGTGAAAACCACCTCAAATGAAGGTGGGGATGTGTACTTGGCTTCTTCAAGTACACATGTAGATCATGAGGTATGGTTGATTGACTCAGGTGCATCCTTTCACTTCACTCCCCATAGAGAGTG
>APFE030396863.1:0-48512 GCA_000404065.3 Pinus taeda | reverse complement strand
GTTGCAGAGATTGTGTTCAAGTATGGGGTTAGTACAAGGAGCTATAAGGATAGACTGTGATAGCCAAAGTGCAATTTTCTTAGCAAAGAACCCTGCATATCATTCAAAGACAAAGCGCATTGATGTTCAATATCACTTTGTGAGGGATATGATAGAAGACAAAAAGGTGTTACTAGTAAAGGTGGACACTTTGAAGAATATTGCAGATGAATTGACAAAATCTATGAGCTCTAAGAAGTTCTCTTGGTGTAGAGAAACAATGGGCATTGCAGGGCTGGATAAATGACTAATCTCTCTTGTGCCCTCCATGGAAAGAAAACAACAAGTGGGAGAATGTTGGGTTGAGTTATATTCTTTCCACAACTAGCCCACATAGTTAAATGTGGGGTTAGAAGGGGGGCGGAGTGCCCCCCTTCATTGCACCGATTGCGTAGCATGGGGAGTCAAAGGGGGTTTAAGGGGTGTAAGTAACCCCACTCTATGGGGTCCATGGTAGCACCCCAGAAAATTTTGGTTTTGGATGATATGTTAGGTTGGGCGGACTTACCTATGGTTTTGTGCATGATTTTAGCTCATGGTTTTGGACCCGATGGTTTTCGGTCGATGGTTTTGGACGCAATGATTTTCGGTCCATTCAACATGTATAAATATGTATTGTAACATTGAAAGGAACATAATAAAAAATCAAGCTGGTAGTCCTGGTTTTTGGATCCAGGGGAAAATTTCTGTGTATATGTGTTTTATGTGTTATTCTCTTGCATTATTTATTTTATGTGTTTTAGAATTCGCATGCAGGAAATTTTTGTATGGGGTTAAAAACTACATGCAGCTAGAGCTGAATCTCCAGATTTCTAAGTTGTAGCTGAAGGTGCAACCTTCCACTCCCCTAGAGGTCAAAGAACAGTGCACCAGTGCTATCACAGTAGGGATGGAAGAGATTGGAGGTGCAGTCGGTGACTATACCAACATGTTGGAGCAAGCACTAGAGGTCCTCACTACGTTGCAGGAGGACCCCAACATTTAGTGGCTGGAGACCGAGGCATGCAAACTCTAACAACAATATGATAACATTAGAGGGACCACGCAGATAGTAGTTCTTACTCACAGCTTGCAAGGATGTAGTAGGCCAAGGCCTTAAAAGAGCAGGTGGACACAACACACCACAGAGAAGAAGTTCTAAAAGCACACGTCCTACCGTGGATTGATGAAGCCTTCATAATCATGGCAAATACTAAAGGAAAGCTTGCTCAGATTCAAGGAATGCATGTACACATGTAGCACAAAATATTGGACATAGAGGGTTCAGAAGAAAGAATGCAATAAGTTTAGTAGGCAGCAGCGCAGTGTGCTGGAGACTTTCAGGCCGTTTAAGACTAGTTGCAGGGACTCCGTACCAAGATCACTGCACTAACAGAGTGACTCGGGGTGAGTCACAATGTTTGTGTTGGGGACTTTTTGGGCATAAAATCCCCCCACAACATGTTTTGGGGCTCAAACCCCAAGTTTTTGTCAAATAATGTTGTAAGACTCCGCGAATTGCGGGCACGGAGCACGAAATGTATGTTGAGTCATAGGTTTTTCCGCCCTAAGTTTTGTAATGTAATGTTGGCCTACCCATGGTCCATGGACCATGGGATTGTATAAATCAAGTGAGGCTCTAAGTTGTAAAGATAATTAGAGATATATGAAACCGAATGGATGCAATGATCTAGTAGTAGATAGAGACGAAGTCTAAGTATTTTGCGTCGTAGTAGTAGGAAGAGGCTCTGCAGCTGAGTGCGCAGAGGCCTAGTAGAGTTTGCAGCTGAGTGCACAAAACCCTGTAGCTGAGTGCAAAGGGTGAAGTTGATTCTTTAATCAAGGAAGAAAAATAATAAAGAGAATTTTGATTCCAAATCTTGTGTATCTATTCTTATGCTACTTTCTTTTTAAATATATGGTTTTCTTTATCGCACACACTTATATGAATAATGAACACCGTTAAATATAACTAAACACATACTGATAAGCTAAGTGATCGACATTTATTGGGTTAGTATTAAGGAATTGGTTCATAACACGGATCGTGCCTCGAGCAGGGCTGCGTGAAATTAGCATTGCAGGCTGCGAGGTACTGATAGACATGCATAGCGACGAGCACAGGGAAAATCTGTGGACCACTAGAAACCATCAGACATCTCTAGGGTGAGGAAACCTGGTTCTAGCACCCTCCCACACTACTTCGGGTGAGACCTCAGTTCGCGCTTCATGGACTGTTTCCGAAAGGGCCAGTAGTACCAGGATTTGTTTGTGTAAATCATCTCTGAACTTGGGTCAGGCCCCTATAAGCTAACAATTTTCAACCTCCATGATTCCGAGTGTCCAAACTTCTTTTCAATTGATTTCTCCTCCAAGTGAACAAAAACAACCTCCAGTTGATCCTAAAGTTGACCCCTCACCTTCACCTATTTCTTCACCCTGCTCTTCCTCTTCGCCTAGTGAAAGTCTGGATTCCAGTAACCAGGAATCTAAGAAGAATAAGAAGGAGATGAAGAAGAAGAAGAAAAATAACCAATGGGACCACCAAGCAGCCATCACTACGGATGCAACTAATGTAGAAAATTCTTCCAACCTACCTCTGAAATTAAAATTCCCTTACATATTATGTAAGGGTGACCACCATCTTTAGAATTGTCCTGGTATTCCCAAGGTGTTAAAAGTGTGGTCCACAGGTTCACATCGACCGTTTTCATTAGCCTCTGGAGTTCATGTTGGTGACAAACCCTCAACTTGTAATAATAAGGTCCATGGGGAAAAGGGAAAAGTCAAATTTCCTTGTAAGTTGTGTGAAGGTAACCATCCCATTCACCTTTTTCCTCTTATGGATGAAGCTTCCAAAGAGTTGGAAAACCTTACTGCTTCCCAGCCTCATCTTTCGATTGGTTATCAGAAGCTTTCCATTGATCCTTCACTATTTGATCAAGTGATTGATCGAAAGCCATATTTGGTCAACCCTGCTCTCTATCAAAGTGAGTCTCGTGAGTCCATTCTCGACCAACCATTGGTCGAGAAAATGGTAGACTTGGTTCCGCCTTCAGTTAACTGTACCTTTCCGGTAGAGAGTGAACCTTGTACTGCTCAGGTTCTTTTGGTTTCTTCAGTTTCTAATGAATTGGAGGTAAATCCTCTCGTTCTCAAGGTGCATGAGAGCAGTTCTCCTATTCCCATAGTGAAAGAGGGAAACTCTCACATTCCTACGACACCCCCTCCGAGTAGTTTGTTCACTTCTTTTGATTGGAGTCGACTGGAAAAATATCATCTTGTATCTTATGTACCTTTCCATACTATAGTATAGGCTTACCATATGGATGTACCTAGCACAGTCATAGATGAGGGCGCATCTATTAGCATCCTGTCCTCAACTGCTTGGCAAGCTTTAGGTTCTCTGTAGCTTGTCCCTGTCACCCAGAATATGTTAGCTTTTAACAAAGGAACCAACCAACTATTAGGGATCCTTCCTAAGTTGCCTATCACTTTGAGAGGAAAGACTGTATATATAGACATGATGGTCATCCAAGGCCCTTTGGATTTTAATTTATTCATTTTCCGTGACTATGTTTCTGTCATGGAGCTCTTGTTTCTTCCCTCTCTCGAGTGATGTGTTTCCTGCACGAAGCAAGCATTGTGATCATTGAATAGCTTACATTTATTGGTCCTGAATCAACTCCCAATCAAAAATCATCCCTAAATGGTTCTTATGTGCAAGTGGTTAATTATGTGGCCACCTATTATATGCCCACATCTACTGATGATCTAGTAGGTGATGTAGTACACCATGTACTGGGGGAATTGGAACTCGATTTTTCATTTGGATTGTTGGAAACGTATCCCTTCCATAGTCTTTTTCTCCCATCTGATGAGGACCCCTTGGAAGCCATGGCGTCTTCTGATCTTTGATCAAGGGCTTGGAGCAGAGTTCCTTGTCTTGTGTCAAGCTCATTAAAAAAAGAAACAAGGGCCTTAGGATAGTTCTTTTACTATGCCAACATCATTAAAAAATGAAATAGGTCCTATGAGAAGAGTTCTTTTACTTGTGTCAAGCTTGTTAAAAAATGAAACAAGGTGTCATGAGGATGGTTCTTTTCCTGTGTCAAGCTCGTTAAAAAATGAAACAAATACCCTTCCAATTTGAGACTTTGATTAGATCTCATAAAATTCCAGTTGATTCTTTCACTTGATCTCATAAGTGAGCCTTCATTCCATCCACCTGTTAGTAACTAGTAGTCTACTTAGGTGAATGAAGTGAAGCATGGGGGGAATGTACCTTAAGTTGAGTCATTATGATACGGGCATGCAAACTCATCTCAAGCATAATTTATCTTTCTTTCAACCTTGTGTAAAAATGAAACCAAATCCAAGCATAGTTTTTTCCCAGGTTTCAAGCTTGTGAAAAAATGAAACCATCTTCAAGTATGCTCAAGCATAGTTTCCCATGTTTCAAGATTATGTAAAAATTAAACCATTCCCACTTTACATCTCGTGGTTTCCATTTTTATCAGCATGTTTTTTCTAGATGAGCCTTGGTTGTTTCTTTCCATCGTCACCATCTCTTTGGCTGATCATACGCTTTCAATTTGTTGTTTTACCCTTTCCTGAGGAACCTTTGCGATGAGTGGTATTATTAGCCAACCTATTGAACCTTACATGTTTTGAGCAACTCCATCATGATAGAACCAATTTTTATCCTTTTATACCAATTGCTCCTCCACGTGGAGCCCCTTTCAACTCTTTTCAAACTCCATGTTGGGTTGTGTTATATTCTTTCCATGACTAGCCCCAGTAGTTAAGTTGGGGGGTTAGAAACGAGGTGGAGCTCCCCTTTCATTGTGTCAGGCACAATGGGTGCGTCACAGGGGGGGTGGCAGCCCCCCTGTAGAGGTGTTTGAGGTGGGCAGTAGCCCCCCTCTACGGGGTCTAGGGCAGTGCCCCGAGAAAAAAAAAATGGCCCCTATATTAGGTGGGCAAACCTACCTATGGTTTTGTGCATGGATTTCGTACATGGTTTTGGACGCAATGGTTTTTGATCCATGGTATTTTGTAGATCTAGTCAAGGGAACTACGGTTATGTTCTAATCCAGGGTAAATGGGTTGGGGTTTATGAATGCTTCAGCATGTATATATATGTATTGTAATATAGAAAGGAAAATAACGAAAAATCAATCTCGTAGTCTCGATTTTGGGATATAGGGGAAAATCTCTGTGTATATTTGTTTTATGTGTTATTCTCTCACCATTGTTTATTTTATGTTTTTAGAATTCAGTTGTAGCAGCTACAACCACCCTCCAAAATTTTTCCTTAGCTTCGTTTTGGAGCCTCCCTACCAAACTTTCACAACACCTTGTCTTGCTTCGTCAAGTACACAAGCTTTAGTGCTTTTCTTGCACAAAGACAGCTTGTCAATCAAAGCTTGATGCATTCTCCCCACAAGTTGATCACCCAGACTTGATCCAGTTGTAGGTTGAGTAGCTCCCCCAAGAAATTGTGCAATTCTGGAGGACAACCATCCTTCCCTCCAGAAATTGTGCAATTTTGCCTGGCAGCCTACTAGGCCTCAGAATTGTGCAATCCTACCAGTCAGGCTTCACCCAGAAAGCTGCACAATCCTTCACAATAGGACTGCTCAGCCTAGGAATTATGCAATCCCAGGCAGTATTCAGATGCTCTACCCAGAAATTGCACAAATATCTTGGGCAGAGAACCCAACTCCCATCCAGAAATGCACATTTTCTCCCAGCAGTTGAGCAGACTCATGCGTGAGAAGTTGGGTTGACCAGTTCCACCCGGGCCCAAGGAAACTTGGCTTGCATGCATGAATTTCATTTTCTCAAAATAGAAAAATACAACGTACAAAAAGAATCCCATGATTTAGGGAGCTATTTTTAACGGTCAAAGATTACATGAAAAATCGTTTTAGAAACTTTCCTCCAAGTGTCGCTTTTTTCTAGATTTGTGGCATGTGCATCATGAGCTCAAAATTATTTACTCGATGCATCAGAGCTCACTCTTTCACATCAATCTTGGAGCTTTGACATCCCACAGCACATCCAGGACTCTTCGACACATCCAGCTCAGCTATTCATGGGTAAGTGGTCTCAACTTGTATTTTCAGCATTTTTGTCGCTTTTTGTGATTTTGCTTGTGTGTTTGTTGTTTTCTTTATTTCTTTGAATGTTCGATATAATTTACATGCATACTAGCTTGTGCTAGCACCATTTCATTTTTTGTTGCTATCTCACTACTGTCGCATGCACGAAACTCATTTGCATGAATGGTCATCGATTCTGCAATTTGCTTCACTCACATGCATGTTGATCTGTTTACTGAATCTTTCATTCAATATTTTCATGCACAATAAATCACTTCTGCTTTCACTTAGTCTTTCCATGCATTCAATTTCACATTTTCTTTCAGTTTCCCATCGGCGAGTCAGGCCAGCCTTGGCTCGTACTTTGCCTTCACCGAGACAACATTGCGCAATCCGGGGAAAGAAGGCTTTGTCTTCCTCTCTAGAAATGCACATTTCTTCCTAAGCACTGTCCTCCAGGACTGCTTTGTGCATTTCTGAGGGACAGTGACTACTGGCCCAGAAAATTACCCAATGTAGTCCCTAAGTCTGTAGTCATTGCTAGATGGAATTGCAAATTACACAATTCTAGCAGCCAACAGCCAGCCTGGATTGCGCATTGCATAAATCCAGCAGCCATTCTTGCCTTCTAGATAGCCCAAAATGACTTTTGTGCAATTCTGGAAGCCAATCATCCAACCTCCCAGAAGAAATTGCACAATCTTTTCCTATCATTCCCCGGGTATGTGTTATGTCATTACCCAAATTTTCTTTGATTTTCACTGACAAATTTATTGCCAAGCATGTCGCTTTGCCTCTAGATATTTCAAGTTTTCATCTACCTCTCAGTAGTACAGGATCAATGGCCTCCAAGAGAGTAGGATAAAAGGACACTGATAGAAGTGAAACTAGAGTAGCAGTTGAACAGGTGTCCGCATGTCTACCGATTTATGAAGATACCAAGATGTTTCTAGACAAGGACTTCAAGCTGAAATGGAAAGAGGTCAATGAAGCATTTTTAGGCACTTTTAGGGAAGACCTCAAAGACCGCCAAGTGTATGTGAACATTCACAAGTTGAGCTTGTACCGGATTGCATGCAGATACCCCGCATTCCCATGTGCGGACATGATATACTTGATCGTCTTGCACATTGATCCTGAGACGATGACTTTGAGAAGTGTCAATGGTAAAAAGCTTGAAACCTTCTAAGCACATGATTATGATAATATGTATCATATGTTAGAGCCCATGACTATCATGGAGACTCCCTTCAGCATACCCAGTAGTAGTTCCAACTCCAAAGACATTCTGAAGAACTGCATAAAGGAGCCAGCTAGATTTAGGATGACACCCAACCAGATCTATAAGACGAAGATACTGCGAAAGGTGTATCAATACTTAGTCATATTTTCATGTTGCCTGTATGGCCAAGAAAGCATGGAAACCTTCCCACAAAGTTGGTCGATCATGCTGCACCAACTGGCCAGAGAGGGAAAACCATGTAACTGGTCTGGCATGTTGGCTCATCAGCTAAAGGAACATGTAACAAAGGCTAGAAAATCACCCGGAGGTATGCAAGCAGAAATCTACATGTCCACCTACATCTTAGATGCAATATGTGCCTGACAGGAGTTCTCAGGCTTGGAGTGGGCATGGTCAGCAGCGGAGACTGTTGTGAACACATATTGTAATTTTTTGTCTCAATGCAGCTTTAGAAGAGTTATCACATGGTTGTCCGATCATTTTTTCACCCCAATTTACAAGATGATATTCAAACAGGATCCACCTTGCATGTTGAGGGTAGTAGTGGAGGCATTGATAGACATTGCTTATTGGTATGCCTCACCATCTAGCACCTTCATACGAATGTTCAGCATGGAGAAGCCTCCGCATGTTCTACTGAAGTTTTCCTTGGACATACTCATCATATGGGAAGTAACATATCACATCTTGGCATGATTGACTAGACTGCACTAGAAGAAGAAGGCATCTTAGCCCGCTCTTCATTTGCAGATTGGGTTCTATGAGATCTAGAGTTTCAAGTAAGTGGATGTCGAAGAAGAATAGATGGAGAAGTATCCACTCAACCTCCAAAGTTACAATCCATATGACCCACATTGTATTGTGAAAGACCATTGCACGAGAGTACATTTCAACTGGATCCACAGGGCATTTCATTGGCTCGAGTAGGACCCATGGAGATATTGCTATAGTTTCTCCAAACATAATGAACAGGTTGGCTTCATCATGGAGTGATTAGCGAAGCAACATGAAGTAGCATCCTGGAGATCACCAACACCAACAATAGGAGTAGTAGAGGCAAGCACACCAGTGTGTGACAAGGCAACAAAGATTGTCTATCGCATGGAGGAAGAGAAAAGTTGCAAGTTCTGAGCAGATCCACTGGTAGATAAAGCATATATGGCTATAGAGGTGAAGAGGAAACATCACACCAATTGAACCATGCAAAGGCAGAGGGAGAAGAGAAGAATGGAGGAAACAGAGAAGGAGTTGCATGAGATAAAGGAGAAACTCCAGAAGGAACAAGAATTGCACAAATAGGAGAATGAAGTGTAGCAGAAATAGGTACAACGGGGAGCACAACATGTGAAAATAGATGAAACAATGCCTGTACAGGAGTGGATTCATCAGAATAGCTAGCATCAGGCAGATAGGGTGAACCATCGTAGGAGCAGGACTTCGCTCGTGAGATAGCGCAAGCACTTCAATAGTTGGATATAGATATGGAGAAATGGGAATTGGAATAGGATATCTACCTTATGTCTCACCACCAAGAGGTCGACTTACCTGCTTCACCGCATCTAGATGATGAGAAAGTCTCAAGCGACCGACGAGGCACTGATATCCTCGGAGATCAGCCGGAAGGAGAGATGCACAAAATCTCATTCGACAAGTCTCAACATAGAGATGAATAGTCTCGCAAAGTGTCAAGTCCAAATGATCATACATCTCCTGTGCATGTTGAGGAATGAGTTATTGTGTCTAACATACACAAACATCCAGCAGCCTTGGATGATGCAACTAGAGTTTATGTTGAAGCCACTAGCTCAAGTGTTCTCTTTCTGATAGCTGAGAATGAGAAAATGGCTAAGGAACTACAAACGACCAAGCAAGGAGGAGAGTTGGTGACAAAATTTGCCCGAGCTAAACTGAAGAAGACAACACTAGATGAAGTATTGTCCCTTGACACAATTATGCGAGCTTTGTACTCTAAGTTTGTCACCATGCATAAGGCAGTCGTCCATCTCAACGGATGACAGTAGTGATGTGCTAGAAGAGCACGTATCTTGACAAAATTGCATACTGTTGTTGATTACATGCAAACATGGATGATGAGATACAAGGGAGCCCCACTTCACTTACCTAAGATGATGATGACCAGTACAGTTGAGCTGAAGGCACGTATCCAGAGTCATATCTAGAACTATGAAGAGCTCACACAACTCATCACTAGTATACAGGCTTCCCAAGCATGTGTATTCAAGAGTATGGATGTTCTGGTGTGCGCACATGTGACTCCATCTATTGAGACTTTCACCCAGGTGAAGACAAAGTCACAGGTCCGACTAGAGCTTGACTCATACATTGACGAGTTGATGCGCATTGCCACCAGACCAAACTTGCCCATCAATGCAGAAATCATGCACACATATGTTGTTAGTCCAGCCACATTTAAGACAATGATGCGCATGCTTACAGACAAGTTGGACAAAGGAGCCCGAATAGTGTACCCAAATGTTATGGAGGCAAGAGTCAGGTTCCAGAAAGATATCACCTTGGAGCACACAGACACTATCGTGGACTACCAATATTTGCATTAGTATGCTACTGTTGATCAACATGAGGATGTTGAGGAGTTGGACTTCCATGGTTTTCTACGTGATAGTGATGTCTATCATTGTTTTCTCAAGCCATTTCTCTCACATTGGTACATATCATTGTAATGTAATGTATTGTCAAGTGTAAGTCAATTGTTATTAGTTGGATGTAACAGTCATAGAGTAGCTGAAGAGTCATGAGGGTCATTGAACTATCACAAAGGGGATGTCAAGGGCCATCCCACTATTTGCTATAAATAGTCCCTCATAATTCATTGTATAGGCTTTTGGTTAGCCATGATTTTGATAAGAATATCTTGGAGAGAGCTTGGACAGTATTGTAACAAGCCTTGGCTTCTCCACTGCATAGAGCTAGTACATCTCTTTGGAGGAGTAGGCGGTTGTGGCTGTAACATTCTGCTATCAGAACTAGTGGTTGGACATGGATGTATTTCATGAATGGAACTTACACTTCTTAATATAATAAGAGGCAACACATTTCATGCATATGTTATATTGTATTCTATGTTATCTGGTTTACTCTAAATGATGTATGTATATGTTTACTTACGCATGTATGTATTGCTATTTGTGTATATATGTATGAAACTTTCTAAAATGTGTTGTTGTTTTAAATATCACTTTGGATTTCTAGCTAATTTGCCTTCTGTTATCACCAAAATAGGTCACTGATTAGGCTACTGATCAGACTATCTCAGTGTAACTATTTCAAACCAAGATTTTGGCTAAGGGTTAGCCTCCTCAGCCTGAGAGGGCTCTCCCAAGGGTTAATGATATTGATTAATGATAATATAGGTGGCTGAGACAAATAAGGTTCTTAAACGAAGACAATTCATTCAATAACATAGGTCAAAAGAGTCATTCCATTACTAAAGGAAGTCAGAGCATAGGGTTATGAATTCTGAGTAATAGTAATGAAATCTATTGCTGATGGTTCAAAGATGGTTTACTCACAAAATTTTGAAAAAACACAGTCATCTCATTACTAAAGGAAGTCAAAGCATAAGGTTATGAGTTCTGATTAATAGCAATGAGATCTACTACTCAACACAATCACTCCATTACTAAAAGAAATCAAAGCACATGGTAGTGAATTTTGAATAATAGTAATGTAATCTAGTGCTGGTGGTTCAAACATAAAACACAGTCATCTTATTGTTAAAGGAAGTCAGAGCATTAGATTATGAATTATGATTATTAACAATAAGATCTACTACAAGTAATTAAAATAACATATACATCAAGAAAGGATTGAACTCTATCAAACTCAGTTTTGTTCAAGAAAACCTTTCTGCATTACTGATTTTATTTCTTCACATAAAGTAGCAGTTGGGCCAAAAATCTCCAACCCTTTGTGCATTACATCTTCTCCAATATATAGAGCTCTTTACATAACTTATATTCATCCTCCAGCATGAGGGGAATTCGAATTCATCCTACTATGACACCTATTGATACTTAAAACTAACTATTAAATGCAAATGACAGCTAACTAGAAGTCCTAAAGACCTAATACAACTAGGAGTGTAACTCCTTATTATGATTACAAAAACCTTATATAAACATTTAAAGCATTCTTTGACAACTTGCATCCTCAAGAAGTCGAATTTGATGAAGCCTCTCACGTTGTCACTTGATTGCTGATGACAAACCCTAGAAATTGGGGAACATGTTTCCCTGTTTTTAGGTTTATGATCCTTGAAAATGGCACGTGGGACAGAGCCTTTATCTTCTCATCCATGACGTATTTTATGAAACTGAAGGAGGTTTTTGTATTCAATGATGTCTAGAACAAAAACCTTTCTTGGTTTTTTAAAACATTGCTTCCGTTTTCCAGAATCTGTCTTTGCAAAACACATGTAAAACAGGAAACATCTATTCTCTAAAATTTGGGTTTCAAAGAAAGTTTAGTATCTCCCAACGGATAACACTTATGAAGAAAGTGAGATAGGTTATTGTATCTGGAGAGTTGATGAATATACACCTCCTTCTGAATTCCAAAACACCTTTTCCTTTGACCAGAAACTGATCTTGAAAACGACTACTAAAACCAGAAGATAAAGCTTGACTTTCAGCAGTTTCGTAGTGCAATTTTAACCATAAATTTCTCCCACCTCATAACGAATTTGAAGAAACTGAAAGAGGTTTTTGTAGACCAGTATGTTAGGAAGAACATCCTCTTTCATTTTTCAAAATTGAGTTCTCAGTTGCTCAGGAACACTTCTGGAAGTTGACTAATAAAAGCTGAAAACAAAGATTTTTGTGCTGAAACAGGTTGCTTCAGGGGTTTCGTAGCACGCTACGAAAACTCCTAGTTCAGTGATTTCATAGCGCAAAACAACTTTTTACACTGTCTGCGCTATGAAAACGTGGATTTGTAGCTAGTTTCAAAATTTTTTCAAATGGTTAAACACATGACTTTCAAAACATGACATGGGACCAGTGATGAGCAAGAATGGAGTGTTGACCCTATTTGACCATACCAACAAGACTCGTTTCTAGATATTAGACTCTAAAACAACCATGGAAAGACTAGACCAAGACTAACATCAATCCTTTGGAATCAAACTGATGTCAAAACACATGGCGAGGCTTTTATGACATCGAATGAGGCTGTGAAACATTTTTTTTTTAAGAGAATGACACTTATTTAGATGAGATGACTCAACCTATAAGACTATGACTAGAAACAAGGCAACCTTTCCAAAGCTTAGAAACAAAAATTTTAGGGTGATAATAGTGGCTCCACTAGGGATAGTGTGCCCTTGTGGTATACTAAGATCTTGTAGCTCGAGTGCAACTATCCATCCTCAAGAATCAAACTCTGAACTTTTGCCCAATCTACTCCTTAAGCCTTTAATGATTTATGAAAGAAGAATTCAAACTGCACCTACTGAAACATATGCTCAGTCAACCTACCCCGAGCTTATTTGCACATTCCTACCTACCCTATCAGCTGCAATCTCCACTTGTAGCTCAAGGAACATGAAACTTCCAATGAAGCTAGTCGTCGATCTGATCTGACACTTGAATCTCTTGATTGTGCTTGAAGCAAAAATAAACAAGATACTGAAATAACCAAGGTAGCATGAGGTGTAACTGTTCTTCAAGATGAAAATATCACTGGAAGCTTGAACAGTAAATCTTTTCCATGTAGTCAGCGATAAGGTCAAAAAACACATGGTTAGTTTGATGATTCTCATAACATTCTATATCTTCAAACAACTGATCCTCTGTCACACAACATTTATTTGATATGCTATCCAACTGCTTTTCTGAATGATTCCCACAAACAATGTATTTTTCCTCACTATTATGATCATTCTTTGATGTAATCTGCTGTAAGGAATCACAAAAATAAACAACCTTTTCCTCTGCCTGAGGGTTATAAAAAAATTCTTCCAGTATTTCTTCTTGGTGTTTGTAATCATTTTCATACTCTTTATGATCAAAAGACTGGCAAGTTTGCTACATCTTCACATTAATCTCAGAGGACGTAACATGGTTTTCATAAGTAAACCCCTGCTGATCTTCATGATGCATTTCGTGGGATGTATCATTTCTTCTTGGTGTTGAAATTTATTGTTATGAAGAGCCTCTAAAATTTCTTCATCCATAAATTCATCATCATCATAACAATCCTCTAGATACTAAATAAGAATTAAAGAATGTTTACAACAATATTTGAGCAGCAATACGAAAGGATGACATTCTTTATACATCTCATAGAATTCATCATGAAAATTAGCAAGTGAATATATTGAACCATTTTGCAAACTTTTATACCAAGACCATGCTTTTCCTTCTAAAGTGGTCATAAACATCCTCATGAGACAATCTTTAGGGAACTGAACCTTAAGACTGCGTACATGCATATGGAATCTAACCAAATGAAGAGCACCATTTTCCTTCTTTTCATCTTTGAATATTGGAAGATCATCTAACCATTCAACCTTTGGCATAGGATTTGGAAAATCAGGGATATGAGACTGATTCATAGGACCATACCTGACATTCGCTCTTGCAATGGAACTCATCTTGAAACTTCATCAAGCTACTGATCTTCTAGCACTGGAGTCACCTTCCAATTTGTTATTTGATGTGTGGAGTCGCCAAGGCAGTTTGCAGCCTTAAAAAATTTCTAAGCTCCTGCTACCTTCAGAAGTTTAGCTTCTTAGTTTCTGAAATGAATAATCTTCAGACTCCCAGCAGACGCACCAAAATGTTATCACCAAAATAGGTCACTGATTAGGCTGTTGATCAGACTATCTCAGTGTAACTATTTCAAACCAAGCTTTTGGCTGAGGCTTAGCCTCCTCAGCCTGAGAGGGCTCTCTCAAGGGTTAATGATATTGATTAATGATAATATAGATGGCTAACTCTATCTTGGTTTTGTGTGTTTGTTGGTTGAAAAGATGAAGGCTTGCTACCATTGGGATATGGAGTCAACGAGTCAATAAATTTAGTGGCATTTCTTGACATGAAAGCTGAGACAAAGAAGGTTCTTAAACAAAGACAATTCATTCAATAACATAGGTCAAAAGAGTCATTCCATTACTAAAGGAAGTCAGAGCATAGGGTTATGAATTCTGAGTAATAGTAATGAAATCTACTATTGATGGTTGAAAGATGCTTTATTCACAACATTCTGGAAAAACACAGTCATCTCATTACTAAAGGAAGTCAGAGCATAAGGTTATGAGTTCTGAGTAATAGCAATGAGATATACGGCTCAACATAATCACTCCATTACTAAAAGAAATCAAAGCACATGGTAGTGAATTTTGAATAATAGTAATGTAATCTAGTGCTGGTGGTTCAATAGTAAAACACAGTCATCTTATTGTTAAAGGAAGTCAGAGCATTAGATTATGAATTCTGAGTATTAACAATAAGATCTACTGCAAGTAATTAAAATAACATACACATCAAGAAAGGATTGAACTCTATCAAACTCAGTTTTGTTCAAGGAAACCTTTCTGCACTACTGACTGTATTCCTTCACATAAAGCAACAGATGGGCCAAAAATATCCAACCCTTTGTGCATTACATCTTCTCCAATATATAGATCTCTTTACATAACTGAGATTCATCATCCAACATGAGGGGAATTCGAATTCATCCTACTATGACACCTATTGATACTTAAAACTGACTATTAAATGTAAATGACAGCTAACTAGCAGTCCTAGAGACCTAATACAACTAGGAGTGTAACTCCTTATTATGATTACAACAACCTTATCTAAAAATTTAAAGCACTCATTGACAAATTGCAGCCTCAAGAAGTCGAATTTGATGAATCCTCCCACGTTGTCACCTGATTGCTGATGACAAACCCTAGAAATTAGGGAACATGTTTCTCTGTTTTTAGTTTTAGGATCCTTGAAAATGGCACGTGGGACAGAGCCTTTATCTTCTCATCCATGACGTATTTTATGAAATTGAACAAGGCTTTTGTATTCCACGATGTCTAGAACAAAAACCTCTCTTTTTTTTTTAAAACATTTCTCCAGCTGTCCCAAATTTGTCTTTGCAAAACACGTGTAAAACAGGAAAAATCTGTTCTCTGAAATTTGGGTTTCAAAGAAAGCTTAGTATCTCCCAACTGATAGCACTTATGAACAAAGTGAGATAGGTTATTGTATCTATAGATTTTATGAATATAAACCTCCTTCAGAATTCCAAAACACCTTTTCCTGTGACCAGAAACGTATCTTGAAAACGATTGCTAAAACTAGAAGATAAAGCTTGACTTTCAGCAGTTTCATAGCGCAATTTTAACCATACATTTCTCCCACCTCATAACGAATTTGAAGAAACTAAAAGAGGTTTTGTAGATCCATATGTTAGGAAGAAAATCCTCTTTCATTTTTCAAAATTGGGTTCTCCGTTGCTCAGGAACCCTTCTGGAAGTTGACTATTAGAAGCAGAAAACAGGGATTTTTGTGTTGAAACAGGCTGCTTCAAGGGTTTCGTAGCACGCTACGAAAACTCCTAGTTCAGTGATTTCGTCGCGCAAAACAGGTTTTTTACACTTTTTGCGCTACGAAAACATGGATTTGTAGCTAGTTTCAAAATTTTTTCAAATGGTTAAACACATGACTTTCAAAACATGATATGGGACCAGTGATGAGCAAGAATGGAGTGTTGACCCTATTTGACCATACCAACAAGGCTCTTTTCTAGATCTTAGACTCTAAAACAACCATGGAAAGACTAGACCAAGACTAACATCAATCCTTTGGAATCAAACTGATGTCAAAACACATGGCGAGGCTTTTAGGACATGGAATGAGGCTGTGAAACCTTTTTTTGGGAAAGAGAATGACACTTATTTAGATGAGATGACTCAAAACCTATAAGACTATGACTAGAAACAAGGCAACCTTTCCAAAGCTTAGAAACAAAAATTTTAGGGTGATAAAAGTGGCTCCACTAGGGATAGTGTGCCCTTGTGGTATACTAAGAACTTGTAGCTCCAGTGCCACTATCCATCCTCAAGAATCAAATTTTGAACTTTTGCCCAATCCAATCCTCAAGCCTTTAATGATTTTTGAAAGAAGAATTCAAACTGCACCTACTAAAACAGATGCTCAGTCAACCTACCCTGAGCTTATTTGCACATTCCTACCTACCCTATCAGCTACAATCTCCACTTGTAGCTCAAGGAACATGAAACTTCCAATGAAGCCAGTCGTCGATCTGATCTGACACTTGAATCTCTTGACTGTGCTTGAAGAAAAAATAAACAAGATACTAAAATAACCAAGGTAGCATGAGGTGTAACTGTTCTTCAAGATGAAAATATAACTGGAAGCCTGAACAGTAAATCTTTTCCATGTAGTCAGCTATAGGGTCAAAAAACACATGGTTAGTTTGATGATTCTCATAACATTCTATATCTTCAAAAAACTGATCCTCGGTCACACAACATTTATTTGATATGCTATCCAACTGCTTTTCAGAATGATTCCCACAATCAATGTAATTTTCCTCACTATTATGATCATTCTTTGATGTAAGCTGCGGCAAGGAATCACAAAAATAAACAACCTTTTCCTCTACCTGAGGGTTATAAAAAATTTCTTCTAGTATTTCTTCTTGGTGTTTGTAATCATTTTCATACTCTTTCTTATCAAAATACTGGCAAGTTTGCTACATCTTCACGTTAATCTCAGAGGACGTAACATGGCTTTCATAAGTAAACCTCCGCTGATCTTCATGCTACATTTCGTGGGATGTTATCCTTTCTTCTTGGTGTTGAAATGTATTGTTATGAAGAGCCTCTAAAATTTCTTCATCCATAAATTCATCATCATCATAACAATCCTCTAAATACTGAATAAGACTTAAAGAATGTTTACATCAATCTTTGAGCAGCAATAAGGAAGGATGACATTCTTTATACATCTCATAGAATTCATCATGAAAATTAGCAAGTGAATATATTGAACCATTTTGCAAACTTTTATACCAAGACCATGATTTTCCTTCTAAATTGGTTATAAACATCCTCATGAGACAATCTTCAGGGAACTGAACCTTAAGACTGTGTACATGCATATGGAACCTAACCAAATCAAGAGTAGAATTGTACTTCTTTTCATCTTTGAATATTGGAATATCATCTAACCATTCAACCTTTGGCATAGGATTTGGAATACCAGGGATATGAGACTGATTCATAGGATCATACCTGACATTCACGCTTGCAATGGAACTCATCTTGAAACTTCATCAAGCTACTGATCTTCTAGCAGTGGAGTCACCTTCCAATTTGTTATTTGAAGTGTGGAGTCACCAAGGTAGTTTGCAGCCTTAAAAAATTTCTAAGCTCCTGCTACCTTCAGAAGTTTATCTTCTTAGTTTCAGGAATGAATAATATTCAGACTCCCAGCAGATGCACCAAAATGTTATCACCAAAATAGGTCACTGATTAGGCTGCTGATCAGACTATCTCAGTGTAACTATTTCAAACCAAGCTTTTGGCTAAGGCTTAGCCTCCTCAACTTGAGAGGGCTCTCTCAAGGGTTAATGATATTGATTAATGATAATATAGATGGCTAACTCTATCTTGGTTTTGTGTGTTTTTAGGTTGAAAAGATGAAGGCTTGCTACCATTGGGCTATGGAGTCAACAAGTCAATAAATTTAGTGGCAGGTTTTCTTGACATGAAAGCTGAGACAAATAAGGTTCTTAAACAAAGAGAATTCATTCAATAATATAGGTCAGAAGAGTCATTCCATTACTAAAGGAAGTCAGAGCATAGGGTTATGAATTTTGAGTAATAGTACTGAAATCTACTGTTGATGGTTCAAAGATGGTTTACTCACAACATTATGAAAAAACATAGTCATCTCATTACTAAAGGAAGTCAGAGCATAAGGTTATGAGTTCTGAGTAATAGCAATGAGATCTACTACTTAACACAATCAGTCCATTACTAAAATAAATCAAATCACATGGTAGTGAATTTTGAATAATAGTAATGTAATCTAGTGCTGGTGGTTCAAACATAAAACGCAGTCATCTTATTGTTAAAGGAAGTCAGAGAATTAGATTATGAATTCTGAGTATTAACAATAAGATCTACTGCAAGTAATTAAAATAACATATACATCAAGAAAGGATTGAAATCTATCAAACTCAGTTTTGTTCAAGAAAACATTTCTGCATTACTAATTGTATTCCTTCACATAAAGCAGCAGCTGGGCCAAAAATCTCCAACCCTTTGTGCATTACATCTTCTCCAATATATAGAGATCTTTACATAACTAAGATTCATCCTCCAGCATGAGGGGAATTCGAGTTCATCCTACTATGACACCTATTGATACTTAAAACTAACTATTAAATGCAAATGACAACTAACTAGCAGTCCTAGAGACCTAATACAACTAGGAGTGTAGTCCTTATTATGATTACAACAACCTTATCTAAACATTTAAAGCATTCTTTGACAACTTGCACCCTCAAGAAGTCGAATTTGATGAAGCCTCCCACGTTGTCACCTGATTGCTAATGAAAAACCCTAGAAATTAGGGAACATGTTTCCTTGTTTTTAGGTTTAGGATCCTTGAAAATGGCACATGGGACAGAACCTTTATCTTCTCATCCATGACGTATTTTATGAAACAGAAGGATTTTTTTATATTCCATGATGTCTAGAGCAAAAAAAATTCTTGGTTTTTTAAAACATTGCTCCAGCTGTCCAGAATCTGTCTTTGCAAAACACGTGTAAAACAGGAAAACTTTGTTCTCTGAAATTTGGGTTTAAAAGAAAGCTTAGTATCTCCCAACTGATAACACTTATGAAGAAAGTGAGATAGGTTATTGTATCTAGAGAGTTGATGAATGTAAACCTCCTCATAATTCCAAAACACCTTTTCTTGTGACGATAAACGGATCTTGAAAACAACTGCTAAAACCAGAAGATAAAGGTTGACTTTCAGCAGTTTCGTAGCGCAATTTTAACCATAACGTTCTCCTACCTCATAATGAATTTGAAGAAACTGAAAGAGGTTTTTTTATATCAATATGTTAGGAAGAAAGGACTCTTTCAGTTTTCAAAATTGAGTTCTCAGATGCTCAGGAACCCTTCTGGAATTTGACTAGAAAAAACAGAAAACAGAGATTTTTGTGCTGAAACAGGCTACTGCAGGGGTTTCGTAGCACGCTACGAAAACTCCTAGTTCAGTGATTTCGTAGTGCAAAATAGGATTTTTACACTGTCTGCGCTACAAAAACGTGGATTTGTAGCTAGCTTCAAATTTTTTTCAAATGGTTAAACACATGACTGTCAAAACATGATATGGGACCAGTGATGAGCAAGAATGGAGTGTTGACCCTATTTGACCATACCAACAAGACTCTTTTCTAGATCTTAGACTCTAAAACAACCATGGAAAGACTAGACCAAGACTAACATCAATCCTTTGGAATCAAACTGATGTCAAAACACATGGCGAGGCTTTTAGGACATGGAATGAGGCTGTGAAACCTTTTTTTTGAAAAGAGAATGACACTTATTTAGATGAGATGAGTCAAAACCTATAAGACTATGACTAGAAACAAGGCAACCTTTCCAAAGCTTAGAAACAAAAATTTCACTGCAAATATCACACCCTTGCTACCAATAGAGTTATCTTACTTGCCTCTACATGAAATCATGGTCAAGGCAATACCATATGACCCACTGTTGAGACTCCTACACCAAACAGTTTGAGGTCTAATTGGGACTTCTTACCGGGGAGATCCCTTGACATGTTGGCAGGTCCATCACTATCAACATTTCTAGCACTAGAAGGAGTGCTAGATGACAAGTTGTGTCCTCTCATCCTATTTTGAACCTTTGCATATCTATCATGGATTCTTGCACTCTTCTCCCTCTATGATCTTTTTCGAATCATGAAGATGTCACCATCAGGAGGGATGTTTTTGATCACTTATCTACTTACACATATTATGGTGAAGGCAAAGTGGCCTAGCCTGAGTTCTTACATGACTTTCTTTCCATTCTTCGTGAGGAATATGGATGTTCTGATGAACAGGGCAACTTGTTGCATGTATACACAATTCACGAATCTCCACATCGATGGCCATGCAACCTACTCGCTGATAGCATGGACTCACTTGAGCACTTATGTGATCTCACTGAAGACACTTTTTATCATTTTGATCCAGACCATCTTGACCAAAAACTATTACAACAATAGAAGGCTCCGCATGAATTGACTATGAATTTTTGGCACCGCTACCATGATTTGCAGTTTCAAGCTCTGAAGTGGTAGACAAAAATTTTCTATCTTTGGGACCAATTCAAGTATTGCGTTAAGAAATCTACTCGTCCCAAGAAGAAGTTTGAAATCAAGCCTTGTTCAAAACTCTTCAATGATGGAGTTGCATAATCCCAGATGGATGCAGTCACTGTCACAAGTGAATTTCCTCCATGCCCTCATCAAACAGCTCCACCACTGTAGAGTGATGTTGAGGATCATGGTCACACACCTATTCAGCTGTCACATGCTCCCAACATCACTTCGCATAATTTTTGTGTAGATTTGGTTGTGAGTACATCGATTTGTCATATGCATTTTCTTCCACAACCTCCATCTTCGCACTTGTATGTTCCTCCAGATGATATTGTCTTGTGTTCTTCCATTCCAGACTCTACACTTTTTTTGAACGAGGAACAAGCCACTTATGGATTTGGTGTTGCACAACCAACATGCATTGTAATTGATGAAGAGCATGAGTGGGAGCTTGAGCATCAACACTCAGTAAAGGATGAATCCCTTCCGTCTGAACCCCCTCCATTATTTCCTGACATCTTTGGTGAACCTTCAATCCATGATTTCACATGTGTATCTTCATCCACAGATGCACGTATTTTTGAACACTCACAGGATACATTGGATGTTAGTCCATCAGCTGACAACGAATAAGATAAGTTATTCATTGAAAATCTGCTTGATCTTTTATCTATCTTTTTTGGAAACACAGAGGATGATTTTGTCCACTTTTCATCTACCCCTCTATTTGATTCATTAAATCATGTGGATGTCGATTCAATCATTGATTTTTCTGATCATGGAAGTTGTGATCCATTTACCCCTATATTAGATCACAATCATGATCCTATCACAATTTATTTTTTGAAGCCATGGTTTATGATGATCTATTTGACGATGAAGTTGAAACACCCAAGACTATCGAGGCACTTCAGCCCAAGCTAATGGTTATGTCAGGCCCTCGCTCTCTTGGGGTTAGTCTCACTTCCGTTCAGGAAACTATTTAATCACCCAAGGCTCATCATCACTCATTTGTATGCGTTGAATATCAATATCACACAGAGATCATGCTTCCTCTACTTGAACTGCACGATCCGGTCGCTCATGCATTGGAGGAATCTTACATTGCAACACACGTGCATGATGTCGCAAGTTGTCTTTGTTTATTTCATTTTCTTTCATGTCATAGTCAAGAGTGTGCATATGCTTTAAGGCTGCACACAGTGTCACACAACACCATGATAAGTCCACGGACTGCTTGTCATGCATTTCCACTTACTTATGTCTTGTGGGCACTTTCAAACACGAATTGTGGTTTTCTTCATTGTTATATCTTTCTTTCTTGCTGGTTCACACAACCAAGTTGCTCGTTGACCAAGCCTTCACCAACATTTGTCAACCGATGTGCTGGTGGATGCATTGGAAATATCATTTCATGTGATCATACCCATGCACCTTTAGCTTAGGAGTAGGAGTAGTGTTTTCTTTTAGTTGGTTTTCTTGCATGCTTGTTTGCTTACTTGTTTTTGTTTGTTTGTTTATTTTCCTACTTGTTTGCTTACTTTTCTTTCGCTTTTGCTTCTACTTCTACTTTGCTTTGTTGTTTGTTTGTTTGTTTGTTTTGTTCATAGGTAGTTTCGCATGAAAGCATGTATGACTCTTGAAATGATCTATGTAAAGTACAAGAGGCCTTGTTCAAATATCACTACTTGGTTATTTGTTATCCTTCCTCTGTATGAAGAACTTGTTACTTTTAGTCCATGATACGTTGAAGGAAAATATGTATTGTTCAAATAGAACCTTGGTGAAAACACAATGCTTGCATGCTATCTAGTATCACCTACTCTAGTCGGTTGTTTTTGGGTTAACCCTTGTCATCTCAATCAAGTAGAGTAAGGTGAGGGGGGGAAACCTTAACGGGAACATCAAAGGTATAATAAACTACTTCTCTATTGGAACAACCCCTTCTGCTCTCAATAAGTTGGGATCCCTATTCTGCCTCTAAAATGCATAAGTGCTATGCACAGTTATGAGAAATGAAAATGAAAAAAACGAAAAGTGAAAAAAGTTTGAAAAAATGAAAATGTATAAGGCGAAAGAAGAGAAAGGCTTCCTACATAGAGAGGTGATGCAAGTGACTCCATTGTACTTACCAGGCTCTCTGGTGGTGGAGCCATGTTTGTGTTCCTGTGTGACTTCGCCAAGGTACTGTTTAGGCTTGCTGGTAGCAGAGCAACACCAAAGATGAAACTAAGCCTCTCATGACTATACTGCCTGTGCAACAATATACCCCTCAACCCCAATCGAAACAACTATATTTCCTTGGCTTGGAATGTGTGTCAATCGACCAAGAGCTTGGAAAATGCTACATCTTATAATCAAGCTAATGTGAAACCAAGATGAACTAAGAACTGAACAATACTTCCGTCGGTGTTAGACTTGCTTCTCATGAACAAGGTCCATTTAGAGAGATGGAGTTTTACCAGTGTGTCGCCAAGTGTTATAGAGACTAAAACCACCCTCAAAAACTTTTCCTTAGCTTCATTTTGGAGCCTCCCTACCAACATTTCAGAGCACCTTGTCTTACTTGATCAAGTACACAAGCTTCAGTTTTTTTCTTGCACAAAGACAGCCTATCGATCAAATCTTGATGCATTCCCCCCACAAGTTGATCACCCAGACTTGGTCCAATTATAGGCTGAGTAGCTCCCCCCAAGAAATTGCACAATTATGGAGGGAAACCATCCTTCCCTCCAAAAATTGTGTAATTTTGTCTAGCAGCCTATTGGGCCTTAGAATTTCACAATCCTGCCAGTTAGGCTTCACCCAGAAAACTGCGGAATCCTTCCCAGCAGGGTTGCCCAGCCCAGGAATTGCACAATATTGGGTAGCAATTAGCTACTCTGCCCAGAAATTGCACAAATCTCCTAGGAAGCCAGCCCAACTCCCATCCAGAAATGTGCATTTTCTCCCAGCAGTTGAGCAGCCTCATGCATGAGCAGTTGGGTTGACCAGTTCCACCAGGGACCAAGGAAACTTGAATTACATGCATGAATTTCTTTCTCTTGTTATAGAAAAAGGAAACATGAAAAAAGTATCCCATGATTAAGGGAGCTATTTTTAGCAGTCAGAGGTTACATGAAAAATCATTTTAGAAACTTTCCTCCAAGTGTCGTTTTTTCCTAGATTTATGGCTTGCATGTCATGAGCTCAAACTTATTTATTTGATGCATTAGATCTCATTCTTTCACACGGATCTTGGAGCTCTCACATCCCACAGCACATCTAGGAGTCTTTGACACATTCGGCTCAGTTATTCACAGGTAAGTGGTCTCAACTTGTCTTTTTCAGCATTTCTGTTGCTTTTTGTGTTTTCACTTGTGTGAGTGTTATTCACTTGATTTATTTGAAAGCTTGTTGTAGTTTACATGCATACTAGCTTGTATTAGCACTGTTTCAGTTTTCGTTTCCATTTCACTGCTATCACATGCATGAAACTGTTTTCCACGAAAGGTCATTGATTTGGCGATTCGCTTCACCCACATGCATGCTGATCTGTTTATTGCATATTTCATTCAATATTTTCATGCACCATCAATCACTTCTACTTTCACTTAGTTTCACCATGCATTCACTTTCACATTTGCTTTCAGTTGCCTATCTGTGAGTCTGGCCAACCTTAGCCCTAACTCTACCTTCACCGAGATAACATTGCAATCCGAGGAAGGAAGGCTCTGTATTCCTATCTAGAAATGTGCATTTCTGCCCAAGCACTGTCCTCCAGAACTTATTTATGCATTTCTGAGGGATAGTGACTGTTGGCCCAAAACATTGCGCAATTTAGTCCCTGAGCCTGCAGTCATTTCTAGCTAGAATTGCACATTGTGTAATCCCAGCAGCCAGCAGCCAGCCTAGATTGCGCATTGCACAAATGTGGCAGCTAGTCTTTCTTCCTAGACAGCCCAAATTGCCTTTTTCAGAGTTTTGGCAGCCAGTCACCCAGCCTCCCAGAAGAAATTGTGCAATCTTTGCCTATCATTCTCCAGGTATGTGTTATGTCATTCCCCGAATTTTCTTTGGTTTTCATTGAAAAATTTCTTGCCATGCATGTCGCTTTGTCTCCAAATATTTCATGTGTTCATCTGCCTCTTAGTAGTATAGGATCAATGGCCTCCAAGAGAGCAGGTTCAAATGACACTTACGGAAGTGCAACTAGAGTAGTGGTTGAATAGGTGTCTGCATGTCTACCAATCTATGAAGATACCAAGTTGTTTCTAGACAAGGACATCAGGATGAAATGGCAAGAGGTCAATGAAGCATTCGTGGGAACTTTTAGGGGATACCTCGAAGACTGCTAGGTGTATGTGAACATTCACAAGTACAGCTTGTACCAGATTGCATGCATATACCCCACATTACCATGAATGGACACGATACACTGGATCATCTCGCACACTGATCCCGAGACAATGATTTTGAGCAATGCCAGTGGGACGAAGCTTGCAACCTTCTGGGCACAGGATTATGATGAGATGTATCATATGTTAGAGCCTGTGACTATCATGGAGACTCCATTCAGCTTACCCAACAATAGCACCAACTCCAGAGAAATTATGAAGAACTCGGTAAAGGAGCTAGCTAGATTTAGGATGACACCCAGCCAGATATTCAAGAAGAAGATACCGCAGAAGGCATATCAATACTTGGTCATATTATCATGTCGACTGTATGGCCAAGAAAGCACGGAAACCTTCCCATAGAGTTGGGTGATCACGCTGTACCAATTGGCTAGAGAGGGCAAACCATGTAACTGGTTTGACATGTTGTATCATCAGTTGATGGAATAGGTAATGAAGGTTCAACAGTCACCTGGAGGAATGAAAGCAGAGATCTACATGTTCACCTACATCTTAGATGCAATCTATGCCCGACATGATTTCCCAGGATTAGAGTGGGCATGGTCACCAACGAAGACTGTTGTGAACACATATTGTAAGTTGTTGTATGAATGCAGCTTTAGAGGAGTTATCACACTGTTGTTTGATCATTTTTTCACCCTTGTTTAAAAGATGATATTCGAACAGGATCCACCCTACATGTCAAGGGTAGCAATGGAGGCAATGATAGACATTGTTGATTGGTATGCCTCACCATCCAACACCTTCATACAAATGTTCAGCGTGGAGAAGCCTCTGCATGTTCTACTGAATTTTTCCTTGGACATGTTCATCATGCAAGACGTAGCATATCACATCTCGGCAAGATTGACAGCTAGACTGCACTAGAAGAAGAAGGCATCTTGGTCTGCTCTTCCGTTGCATATTGGGTTATATGAGACCCGAAGTTTCAAGCAAGAGGATGTCAAAGCAGAACAGATGAAGACGTATCCATTCAACCTTTGAAGTTACAATAAGTATGACCCACATTGTATTATGAAAGGTCACTGCATGAGAGTACAGTTCAACTGGATCCCTGGGGCATTTCATTGGGCTAAGGAGGAACCATGGAGATATTGCTATAGTTTCTCCATACCAAATGAGTAGGTCGGCTTCACCATGGAGTGGTTAGCAAAGCAACATGAAGCAGCATCCTGGAGAGCACCAACACCAATAGTAGTAGCAGCAGAGGCAAGCATACCAGTGAGTGACAAGGGAAAGAGGAAGATTGTCAATTGCATGGAGGAAGAGAAAAGCTACAAGTTCTAAGAAGTAGAGAAAGAAGTTATGACAATACAGGCAAAGAGGCAGCAACGTGACAAGAGAACCACACAAAGGCAGGGGGAGAAGAAAAGAATGGAGGAAATAGAGAAGGAATTGCATGAGCTGAATGAGAAACTCTGGAAGGAACAAGAGCTGCATAAATAGGAGAAAGAAGCACATAAAAAACATGTACTGTAAGGGGAGAAACATGTGCAAAGAGATGAAACAGGGCCCGTACAAGTAGTGGATTCATCAGAACAACTGGCATCAAGCAGACAGGGTGAACCATCACAGGAGTAAGACTTCACTCGTGAGATAGAGAAATCACTTCAAGAATTGGATATGGATATGGAGAAACAGGAATCAGAATAGGACATTGACTGTATGCCTCACCACAAAGAGGTCAACTTAACTACTTCACTGCATATAGATGATGAGAAAGTCTCAAGTGACCAAGGAGGCACTGAGATCCGTGGAGATTAGCTAGAAAGAGAGATGCACAACATCTCATTCGACGATTCTCAACATAGATTTGTGAAGTTTCGCAGAGTTTCGACTCCGACTGATCATACATCTCCTACGCAAGTTGAGGAATGAGTGATCATGTTTGACGTGCACAAAAATCTAGCAGCCTTGGCCGATGCAACCAGAGTGTATTCTAAATCCACTAGCTCAAGTGTTCTCTTTCTGATAGCTGAGAATGAGCAAATGGATAAGGGACTACAGATGGCCAAGAAAGGAGAGTTAGTGACAGCGTCCGCTAGAGCTGAACTGAAGAAGGCAATATTAGATGAAGTATTACCCCTTGACACAGTTATACGAGCATTTTACTCCAAGTTTGGCACCATGCATAAGGTAGTCATCCATCTTAATGGATGGCAGCAACAATGTGCTAGAAGAGCATGTACCTTGACAAACTTGCATGTTGTTGTTGATTACTTACAAATATGGATGTTTAGATACAAGGGATCCCTACTTCACTTGCCTAAGATGATGAAGGCCAATGCGGTCAAGTTGAAGGCATGTATTTGGAGTCATATATGGAACTGTGAAGAGCTCCCGCAGCTCATTACTAGTATACAGTCTTCCCATGCACGTTCATTCAAGAGTATGGATATTATGGTGCATGCACATGCAAACCCAATTATTGGGAATCTCACCCAAGCGAAGAAAAAGTAATAAGTCCAACTAGATCTTGACTCGTACTTCGACGAGTTGATGTGCATTGCCACAAGTCCAGACTTGCCCATCAGTGCAGACATCATGCACAAGTATGTTGCTAGTCTAGCCACATTGAAGACAATGATGTGTATGCTTACAAACACGTTGGATAGAGGAGCCCGAGAAGTGTACCTGGATGCTATGGAGGCAAGAATCAATTTCCAGAAAGATATCACCTTGGAGCACATGAACACGATCGCAGACTATCGATCTTGGCATCATTATGTTATTGTTGATCAATGCGAGGATGTTGAGGAGTTGGACTTCCATGGTTTTCTAAGTCATAGTGATGCCTAACATGGCTTGCTCAAGCCATTTCTCTCACATGGGTACATGTGCATTGTAATGTAATGTCTTGTCAAGTGTAAGTCAAGTGTCGATAGTTGGATGTAATAGTCATAGAGTAGATGAAGAGTCATGAAGGTAGTTGAACTGTCACAAAGGGGAATGTCAAGGGCCACCCCACCCTTTGCTATAAATAGTCCCTCATAACTCATAGTATATGCTTTTTGTTAGCCAAGCTTCCAATAAGACTATCTTGGGGAGAGCTTGGACAGTACTGTGATGAGCCTTGGCTTCTCTACTGTGCAGAGCTAGTACACCTCTTTAGAGGAGCAGGTAGTTGTGGTTGCAATGTTCTGCTATTGGAACTAGTGGTTGGACATGGATGTACTGTATGACTGGAACTTACCCTTCTTAATATAATAAGAGCTAACACGTTTCATGCATATGGTGTGTTGTATTATATGCTATCTAGTTTACTCTAAATGATATATGTATATGTTTACTTACGCATGCATGTATAGCTATCTATGTATGTATGTATGAATCTTTCTGAAGTGTGTTGTTGGTTTAACATTCACTTTGGATTGTTAGCTAACTTGCCTTCCATGTTTTGATGCATATTTTCTCATGTGTTCCCTTCTTGACTGCATGCTATCATAGATTACCAAGGGGCACGCTCATCTCAACCCCCATGTGTTAGAACCTCTCACGCACCTTCCTTGGCTTGCTGCAGTTGTCACAACATTGATACCAACAAAGTTATCTTACTTGCCTCTTCCTGAAATCATGGTCAAGTCATTACCATACGACCCACTACTGGGACTCCTACACCAAATGGTATGAGGTCTAATTGGGACTTCTTACCAGGGAGATCCCCTGATATGTTGGCGGGTCCATCACTGTCAACAAATTCATATGCAGGTAATTTTTGTACGGGGTTAAAACATACACTCCAAAAATATGAAAAGATCATCGATTACTTGTCTTTTCGAACTCATTAAATTAAATGAATTGAAGTCATCTCAGTATATTTTTACCCCTTTTCAGGCTGGGATTGACTATTTATGAAAAAGGAACACCTTGGTCGACATGGTCAAGATGTTCTCTCGAATATTTTTTTCTACCCTTTTCGGTTCGAGAGACAAATTAGGAAAAGGGACATGTTGGAGTTTTTTTTCATCTCTTTTTCAAACTCTATAAATATGAAAAATATATTTAGTTATTCTCCCATCGAGCTCATTAAAAATTTTACAATGAAAGACTAATCACCATGATGAGACCGAATTTCTCCTTCCTAGGAATCGTAAAACTTACTCGAATGGATTCATTCGATCAATGAACTTATATGACAAGAATATGTTATCCCCTTTAGGCTTGTGATTAAAAATAATTGGGGTACTCACTAGAAATAGTGGGGAAAATGAAAGTGAAACATCACTTGTATAGGCAACATGTCGCTCTTGAAGATGACACTTATATGCTTCTCATGTCAGGTTTGGGATATCCTCGCTCAGTCACTTGGCTTTCTAGGTTTAGGTGATCCATTTTGCCTCTCATCTAACTATTCCACTTCGTCATCATGAACCTTAGTCCTATGTTGAGTCAAATGATTCCACACTCCAGAGTCATGTCACCGATATGTTCAAGAGAAGTCATATATGTAGTTCATTACCTATACATTGTCTAACCATTTGCTACAGTCTTGGATCCTACTCATTCATTCCACTTTATTCCTTGTTTTGTGTCGATGATGGGAGAATCATTATGGCCCTCCTTCGAGAGGTAACTTCTTGTCAACTTCAACTCATTATCCAAGAAGATGACTTAGAAACTCCCTTTCAGTACCTTAGAGCTTTCATGCCTTAATGGCAAGTTCTTCACATCCGATGGTAAGTTTTCACTTTTGACCTTCGATTGGGTGATTCCATGAGTGTTCGACATTAGATTCATTTTCACACTCATGGATTGTATTGCTGTACCTTGAGGACCATTGTCATTATTGGTGGTTCCTCTCGTACCTGTTAATAGATCACATCATTGGGAGGTAGTCAGGTGGTTTTCTAGCATTTTTTACTTCGACACATTCATTTGCGTGTTAAAATTTGTACATTGATCGAGTTGGGATGGAACACAAGACCCTAATTTTTGTCTGATATAACTCAAGTTGCATGGAGTTATGTATTTTTCATGATTGTACACATGTTTTTTCTATACAGATGGTTGTGACCATGCCGTGGTACTTTATATTTATGATGATCCTTCTATATCAGGTGGATGTGTCCATACCTTGGATCTTAGATTTAAATATGATTCTTATCATTTAGATGGTTGTGCCCATGCCATGGATCTTCTCACATATTCCTCTTTTATCTGGATGGATGCCTAATCCTCAAGTTGGCTGAAGAAGACCAAATACTCCACAGAGTCATGGGATGTGAATAAGGACAAGGACGAGAATTGATGTATGAGGATGAGATATATTTTAGAAAATATTTCTTTGATATGAATGAGATGGTGAAAGTTTTGTATAATGAAAAAATAGCAAGATTGCAAGAAGAAAGTTATAATCAACAAAAAGGTGATGGTGGCAATGGGATAAATCCTCCACCTCCTCCTCCTCCTACACCTCAATCCTCACCTCTTTCTTCACCTCCTTCTCCACATATACCAACTTCTCCAACATCTCCAAGAGGACATACTAAGTCTCCTTTGCTTAAGCTTGATGTCATGTTTGAATTGTCTGAAACACCCTCCTCCCACATCTACCCAAGAAATCGACAAGTTAGGTTAAACATGCGATGAGAGGCCACTATGATTTGATTCAACCTTCTAAGTCATGTTAAGGAACTAGAACCAATAGAAACACACCATACAAACATTCAACATCAACATTAGGACCCTTAGGAACCAATCAAACATTTCTCCCAACCAGCCCATAGGTCCCATTGAGCTCTTGGACCACTTGACCTATGGACACTCTCATGTTATGGGCATGCCATTGTCCAGAGACCTCTGGATGTCCTCATGGGCCTACAAGCTAGCATCCAGGGACAATGTTTCACAGTGTTATGCCAACGTCCCTGGGATTTAAGCCACTTTTTTCAGGCCCAGAGCCCAGCTCATTGCCCAAAATTGAATGACATCTTCATAACAGTAAATTAACAAGGAAATGACATTACAAATGAAATCACTTGAATAAGACCTTGACTAGACCCCTAATAGCCATGATAGGTATTTCATCAAACATATCACGAATATGTAATCTACAGGTGTAGATAACATATATGAGCATAGGAGTCTCATACTTAGCTGAGAATCGCTAAGAAACATTGATGCCTCAACACATAAATTTCCATTTCATTCATTATGTCATAGATACATTGTTCATTCATTTACTAGTAAAAACATGATGAGATCCATACATAGATATTGTCATAAAACAAATACATAACCTACATAATAGCAACAGAAATACCAAGGAAATCACATCCATATAATCCACGTATAGACCAATATAATACTCATATAAATACAAGGATAAATAACCTCATATGTATGATGAAAAATCCAAACCTAGGATGGGACTTCCACATTCCACCCGACAGTAGAATGGTTGGGCCAAATCTCTCTTCAGTCATTCACCCTTGTGCCATATTCTAAGCATGAATGTGGGATCTCATAGAACATGTCAATCCAAAACCATCCAGGACTTCCAGAGTCCATCCACCTCAACCCATAAAACAATGATTCCACCTCATGGTTGGACATCACAAAACCATCATCAGATTGGTCTTCATCCAAGCCTTCCAAGGCTTCCAGAGCATTTGTTCCAACTGAGGCTTCTAGGACTAGTAACTCAACCCATAACTATTGTCAGGCTTTAAGAGCATTTTTCCAACCAAGGCTTCCATGACTAGTAACTCAACCCACCAAGGGCTTCCAGAGAGTATGTCCAACCAAGGCTTCCAGGACTTTTAACTCAACCCAAGTTGTTACAGGGCTTCCAGAGTGTTTGTCCAACTAGGGCTTCGAGGACTAATAACTCAACCAAATCTAAGGAAACATGATAACCAACCAAAATAGAACAAGGAAAACAAATCCATAGTTACCATGGCTATCCAGGAAATGGCAAGACTAGTCAATCCACTGTCAATCCCATCCATCCTCCATGCCAATAATAGATCACAACCAACAAACCACATGCATATTCCATGCATGCCAAAAATAGTTAGGAAAACATACATGCAACTCGGTACCTACTAGCAAATATCGTTGTAGTTGTTGATCCCAATGTCCTCTTGCACTTTCTTGGTCTTACCTTGCCTTCTTACTCCAAAAATCCAAGTATGCCACACCCTCCAGGAGTTCTCCAAGAAAACTCTAAGTATACAAGCGTATGATATAGATAGAATAATGAGAGAGCTCTAACACTAAACTGACAAAAGGTTACCAAGTAATCCTTAGAAGCCTTTTTATGAATGAGGCCTTTATTTTCTTCATTTTCCATTATTTTCCTTCATTTTCCTCTTCACATGCAACCTATGACCTTTCACCTCCCTTTTCTCATAATTTCCATTATTTTCATAAATAAATGTACCAAAAATGTCATTTTGCCTTTCCAAATCCTTAGCCATTTCCTTTGCCTATTTCCTCAACCATTTATCAATCACAAGTAATTCCCATCACTATGATTTTTCCCAACATTTAGCTCGCAATAAGTATCCCATCAACTATGGTTATTGTTTTTCCCTTTATTAAATTTTATTACATGGAATTTTCACCAAGGTTGTTATATAATGCTACCCCTTGGGGGAACATTGTCCTTAGTGTTAAACAACACCCATAACCACAAGACTGCTGTAAGAAACATATATTGGCGATGGATCGTTATAACTTAGCTCGTTGTAGTATTTATAATGATCAACCTGCTAAGACAAAAACCAACATGAAAACATAACAAACATAACATCATAATGACATGACACCCATATAACTTACTGGAGCTTTATAACATAGCTAACGGTGGTATTTACATCCATATACATATGTACATATAGCAACATCACCAAAACATATACCAAAACATATACCAAGGCATATACCAAAACACCACACCAAAACTAATTTTCCTTAACCGACATACAAGGATACATAGCCCACATTTGATTCACCATATCCCATTTAGTTTCATAGGGCCCAAAGTGCTTCCATTGCACCTTAACCTACTCAATTGCTCAGTTTTGGAGCATGAACACTGTTTTTTGCAATATACACTGAGGCTTCGACTAGAATTATCCATCTGGTTCCACCTACAATACAAATAATTCAATCACATGATCAAATCCAATGACACATGGAAAAAATAATGTACTTTCACTATCGGAGGTAGTGCAAGTTGATATGTTACTAGCTCAATCCTCTCAATAATACTGAAGGGTTCACAAAACCGTGGTGCCAGCTTGGCACAAGATCTAATCCATAAGGAAATCTTCTTTGGTTTGATGCATAAGTACACTTGTTCCCCAACTTGGAACTCCTTGAACAACCTATTATAATTTTCATAGCTCTTCTGCCTATACTGTGTTGCCTTTAGATTCTTATTTATAACTTGCATTTCTTGTTCCATGTCTACCAACATGTCTAGTCCAATCAACACCCTATTAACTGGATCACTCCAACTGAAGGGAGTATTTCAACTTCGCCCATACAATGCCTCAAATGGACTCATCTTCAAAGATTCATGATACCCATTTTTATAAGAAAACTCTACCAATTGAAGGTACTCTTCCTACTTTCACTATTGATGCATGATGTACATCCTCAACATGTCCTCCAATATCCTGTTGACCCACTCTGTATGTCCATCTATCTGTGGATTATAAGTTGTAAGTAAGGCCAACTCTATGCCCAAAACTACAAATAAATCATTCCAAAACTTGGAAGTGAACTTTGCATCCATGTCTGACACAATCTTCTTTGGAACACCATGTAGTTTGACTCATGGAAAATTTTAGGGTCTAATATTCATAGGTGGGTTAATTTTCCATGTTTTTTTCCAAAAACAATATTCGCAAATTTCCTTTTTTTTCTAAAATTTATTCACCCAATTTTTATAGTACAAAATTAATTCACCTTAAAATTTGCCAAGAATTTATATAGACTAATATAAAATAATTATAAAAGTAAATATCTTTACAAAAACATCGCCAAACATTTCACAATTTTCATATTATGGACTTGTAAGATTCACCAAGGTTTCTAAATTTTAAGATAAACTTCCATTGTTAAAATTTTCCCTAGTCTGGCCACATCTCTAATGAATACATATGCTACCTTGCTAGCTGAGAATGTAGACTTCACTTGAATGAAATGTGCAACCTTTGTAAACATGTCAAAAATAACCATGATGGAATCATGATGTTTCACTATCCTCTGAAAACCTGTGATGATTTCCATTGAAATTACTTCCCATCTCCACTTTGGAATCGCAATCAGTTGTAGCAGTACACCTAGATATTTACACTTTGCCTTCACACATTGGAAATCAAAACACCTAGACACAAACTCTACTACATCCTTTTTAGTTTCAGCTAATAACAAAATCTCTTCACTATTGTCAGTGTCTTCTGATAACCTGGGTGACCCAAATATGCCTTCTCATGAAACTCCCTAAATATCACCTTCTTGAACTCACTATTGTCTGGCACATATATCCTATCTCTGAATTAGACCAATCTATCTATTGTAAGGAAATTTTCCACACCCTGTGCACCTGCACCTATGTTCTGTGTCTATACCACTACCTGCACATGTACCTGTACCTATACTACCAATTGTACCTATAAATGTACTATCACCTGTACATATACCTATACTCCACTACAACCTATGCATAATCTCTATATATATGACATCTTGTTGACCTGCCTACAAGATCCTATCATGTAATTTTGTCCCATAGGTTCTCATAGTTGCTAAGTGATTTACCTGTATCCACCCGCTAAGAGCATCTTCCACCCTGTTATCTTTACCTTTAATATATCTAATCTCAAAATCAAACTCACTAATCGTAGCCAACGATCGAGCCTGCCTGCCATTCAGATTTGGTTGGTCAAATAGATACCGCAAACCACTATGATCACTCTTCAATGTAAACCTCCTTCCCAGAATATAATGTCTCCACATATTCAATGCATGTATAATCACTACCAACTCAATATCACGTGTGGGGTATTTCTGCTCGTGCTCATTCAGTTTTCGTAACTCATAACTTATCACATGTCCATCCCACATAAGGACTCCACCAAGTCCTTTCTTGCAAGCATTTGTGCATACTACAAACTCTTTGTTCAAATATGCAATCTTTAACATTGGTGCCTATGTCAACAACCACTTGAGCTGCTCAAAACTAGCCTCACACTCCTCTGTCCATTTGAACTTCTTACCTTTCCTTTTCAACAACGTGATAGGATAAGTAATATGTGAGAATATCCTATTGAACCTCCTGTAATAACCTACCAACCCCATGAAAGATCTCACCTCATATACATTCTTAGGAGCTACCCACTCCATGATGGCCCTTATGCTCTATGGATCTAATGCAATTCCCTCCTTGGAGAAAACTTGTTGAGCTTAGCATACAACCGATGCTCTCTCAAGAACCTCAACACTACTACTAGATGCTTCGAAAATTCTTCCTCAATTTTAAAATATACCAATATGCCATCAATTAACACAATAACAAACTTACCCAAATACTGACACAACACACTATTCATCAAGCTCATAAATGTAGTTGGAGCATTAGTCAAAATGAATGGAACTACAACAAAATCATAACATCCATACCTAGTTTGGAAAGTTTTTTTGTAAATTTCCTCCTCTTTGATGTGTACCTAATGATATCTGGATCTCAAATCAATCTTCGAGAACACTGCTTCTCCCTTCAACTGATTTAACAAGTCATCAATCCTTAGTAGTGAATACATGTTCTTGATGGTCACTTTGTTCAACTACCTGTAGTCAATGCACACTCTAAGAGTACCATCTTTCTTCTTTACAAACAACAACAGTGCACCCCAAGCTGATACACTTGGCCTAATGTATCCCTTGTCCAACATTTCCCTCAACTACAACTTCAACTCTACCAACTCAGGTGTGCTTATCCTGTAAGGTGCTTTTGATGTTGGATCTACCCCTAGAACCAACACAATAGAAAATTCTGCTTCCTTGTGATGTGGCAACTTTGTAATGTCCTTAGGAAATACATCCTTGAATTGTTGTAAAACTGGGTACTTTCTACACATATCTGCATCCTCAACTTCCTTACCCTTGTAACTAGAAATGAGCACTGCAAATAACACACACCTTTTTCTGTGACTACATTTTGCTTGGATAGTTGTTACCATCCTAGATGATGTGGCTTTCTTCTTTCCCTGCAAGACTCTTGGGTCCCCATTTTCATCCACACACTCAATTTTTTTCATAATAATCTACCGTGGTTCTATAAAGGTACAACCAATCCATACCCAACAACATATTGTATGACCCCAATGGTAATATAATCAAATTTGTAGCAATAGGAATACCATTCAAATCAAATGCACAAGCTCTTACCTAATGATGAACTCGCTTCTTTGTACCTATAGCCAACTGCACTAACCATGATTCTGCATGCAATTCTTTACTCAAACCACACTTGTCCACCAAGTCAACACTAACATATCTATAATTAGATCCAGGGTCAATCAAAATAGAAATAACTTGATCACAAATCTCATCGTCCATCTCAATGATAGATGCCTGATGGTTTGCTTGTTTGTTATCGAATGGTGCATAAATACGAGGAATGCTCTGAGAAACATCCCCAACACTCTATGTGTCTTGTGCACTATATATTTGAGGTTTACTACCCTGATACTATGGACAATCTCTCCTGCGATGATCCCCTCCACAAGTCCAACATAGCACGGGCTCCTTATTCTACTCCTTAGATTGATCTCATGTCCTCTATTTGATGCATTAAACTTCTTATATGGTGCAACATTCTCTTTATTATCTATACCCTGAGGTCTTTCTTGTTTCTTGTCCCATTTTCCTTTGTTCCTTGCATTACCTTCGCTTAGTCTTAGACTTGGCCTTAGATTTCTCATAACAATGCCTTAGCTTTCGAATGATTTCCTCCAATGATTTAGGCTCATTGTACTTAATTATGTCTTTAAATGCAACCAAAAATCCACTAATGAACCTTTGAATCTTGGCCTTCTCATCCATGAGATAAGGCACATACCTCAGTAAATCCAAGAACCTACTAATGTACTCCTCATTTGTCATTGATCCCATCTTTAGATCATAGAATTATTTTTCCCTATCATCAAAGTACCTCTCTAACAAATACTTCTTCTTGAAATAATGACTCAAACTCACTCTAGGTCAAGTCTTCCTCATGAATACACCTGTCATTATTCACATCTTACCACCAAATGTTTTCTTTACCTCTGAGACTGAATGTAGCTACTTTGGCTTTCATGTTCTCTGGATAATCATGTAAACTCAAGAACTTCCTCGTTCCAAGAAACCATGCCTCTACATGTTGTGGTTTCTTCATCTATCCATCAAAATTAGGTGGTTTTTATTTATTAAACTCATCCGACAAGTATCCCCTATCACTCCTATATGGATGATAACGATGATGATCATAATGCCTATCTGAATCAGAACTAGAGTAGTACATGTGTCTACCCCTTCTCCTCTCTGGAGTGTCCAACAATATGCCATCTCTAACTGTGTCATCTCTATCTGACCTGTGACAACCATGTGACCTATTGCCATATTCTCCATTAGTTTTTTCCTCCTGCTCATAGTTGATCCGACATGGTCCCTGTCACTGAAAACCTGACAAACTCTAAAGTATCGTTGCATTTACATCTGCTTGTTTCTCATGTGCCTGCATGATTCTATCATTATCTTCCTTACAACTCCTTATTTCTTCCTTTAAGCTTCTCAATGTATCTTCCAAATCAAAGGAATTCCCAACACCATACTGCTCATTTGATTCATAAGGATAGTCCTTGTAGTATACCATCTTTCTAGCCATTTGATATTTCTTCCTACAAGTTATATCATGTCATCTCAACTAAATCACAATAAACTAACATACCTTATTATAGCGGTGGGAGGATAACTTCCATGCAAGATCGAAAAATCAGTGTGATACACATATAACATAATCATGACAACATATAGAAACATAACACATAAGTATATAACCATGCAACCATCACTCTAGCTAGGGTCCAGTCATCATTGCATGACCTTAATGCATACCATGACATCATGCATGAAAACCACCATTACATCAATGTACACTTGACCACATGGAAACCTTAACATGTGTAAGAAATGCATAATCATGCATAAACACATATAATCAAGCATACTAACAATACTTGAAACCAATCCTATAAGAATGATACATGTAACCAAGTGTACAAGAATGTAACCAAATGTACAAGAATGCAACCAAGCATAAAAAATGATACATCTAAGTGACATATAACAACATGTAACAAGTCATACGCTCATGACGATGCACTTCCACAATAACAACATCAACTTCCACATGGAAGCATCACTACAACCATGATCAACATCATGAAAATGCAAAAAGAACATCAAATGCAAACATAAGAGACACACATGCAACTAAAATGAATGCATGAATAACACACATAGACCATCCAGACTGAGGGGTGAACCATACTCTAATACCACTATGATACACACTCCTCCCACATCTACCAAAGAAACCAGTTAGTCGGGGTAAACATGCAATGAGAGGCCACTATGATATGGTTTGACTTCCTAAGTCATGTTTAAGAAGTGGAATCGATAGAATCACACCATATAGACATTAAACATAAGCATTAGGACCCTTAGGAACCAATCCAAACTTTCTGCCAACCAGCCCCTGGGTCCCACTAAGCTTTTGGACAACTTGACCTTTGGACACTCTCATGCTATGGATATGTCAACGTCCAAAGGACCTCTCGATGATCTCGCAGGCCTATTAGCCAATGTCCAGGGACTATTTTGCATAGTGTTGTGCCAGCATCCCTGGGATTTGAGCCACTTTTTCAGGCCCAAAGCCCAAGTCACTTCCCAGAATTGAATGGAATCTTTAGAACAATAAATTAACAAGGGAATAATAGTACAAATGCAATCACTTGAATAAGACCTTGACTGGACCCCTACTAGCCATGATAGGCATTTTTTCAAACATACCACGAATATGTAATCTACAAGTGTAAATAATAGATCTAAGCATAGGGGTCTCATATTTAGTTGAGAATCACAAAGAAACATTGATGCTTCAACACATCAACTTCCATTTCATCCATTAGATCATAGATACATTGTTCATTAATTCACTAGTAAAAACATGATGTGATCCATACATAGCTATTGTCATTAAAAACATACATAACCAGCATAATAGAAACATAAATAACAAGGAAATCATAGCCATATAATCCACATGTAGACCATTATAATACTAAAAAAATTACAAGGAGAAATAAGCTCATATTGATGATGCAAAATCCAAACTAGGGATGGGACTTCCACATTCCACCTCACCATAGAATGGCCAAATCTCTCTTCATCCATTCACCCTCGTGCCATATTCTAATAATGAATGTGGGATCTCATAGAACACATAAATCCAAAACATCCAGGGCCTCCAGAGGTCATTCACCCTAACCCATCAAATAGTGATTCCACCTCACTGTTGGACATCAAAAAACCATCATTAGATTGGTCTCCATCCAAGCCCTCCAAGGCTTATAGAGTGCTTTTTTCAACCGAGGCTTCCGGGACTAGTAACTCAACCCATAGTTGTCATTGGGCTTCCAAATCGTTTGTCTAACCAAGTCTTCCAAGACTAGTAACTCAACCCACCAAGGGCTTCCAGATCGTTTGTCCAACCAAGGATTCTAGGACTAGTAAATCAACCAATGTTGTTACAGGGCTTCTAGAGTGTTTGTCCAGCCAGGGCTTCCAAGACTAAGGATCCAGGATGGATCGTGTTGAGTCCAGTGAAAGTTTTCTATGCAATGTTTCAAGACCTAGATAGTTGTAGATAGTAACAGATCTCGACATGCTTAGAATTTGAAAGTCTCAAATGCTCGAAAAATAAAAGCCAAGTCGAAGATCTCATTGCGTTGATTCTTGTGGTATATTTGGTTTCAAAAATGGCCTCCGTATGATGAAGAAAAGGAATTTTGAAGTTTTCCTACAAAAAAGTTAAAATTCAAAGTCAATGCAATAAAAGTCAAAATATCAACTCTTGGTCAAAGTTCATGGTTCCGTTTGCACTTAGCGCTCCTAAATTCCACCAAGTAGCTCCTTCTGGTTTGTCGAATTTTGACATTTATGATTGGTTGGTTTATCTTAATTTAACCAATAATGGAGCACCATGTGGGCTAATGATTAGCTGCCATGTGGACTCATCTTGGCATACTAAAACTTTGGTTATGAGTTTACAGGGCCTCCATGGCATTTGATCCACGAGCCAATGCTCAAACATCCAAGCTCTCTACCATGCCACCACAACTTTGCTTTGTTAAAGAATTGGGCGCAATTTTCTATTTGAATGGAGTTGTTTTGTATGTGGTTAAAAGTTGGCAGAACCTGCCACACTTAGCAACCCCACCAGACTAAAGCAATGGTTTATTGGATATCAACATGGCAGAGTTATATTATATGCTGTAACCAAGTTCGATGGTGCAAAGTGTTCATGGCATAAGCCACGGGATAAACACAAGTGGCAGTCCAACAGCGTGGGTAGGTGGCACATCAATGCATCGTCAGCCAAAAAATTATCCCTCAAATATGATAGTGTGGGTTATGTGGCAATGAAATAATTTCGAGGAATGACAACGGATAAATATTTGGAAATGCCATGAATTTCAACAGTCATTTAATGTAGAGTTGTTACATGAAACAAGAGTTGGCCATGCTACGAATGGCATGGAGTGTTTCATGGATGTGGAAATGGAAATTGGTATGGCACAGAGTAAGTTATATGGCACTGGAGCATATCCAAACTTGCCATGGGGAATGTGGAAACGGAGGTGACATATGGCATAAAGAAACCATTCTATTAAACACTAATCCAATGATCTCCAAACTTAGCACAAGATCATCACATTCCAGTGGTATGGTATCATAGTTAACAAAGAACTCTGGGTCAGATGCACATCGATTTAATGTTATGCCACCAGTCTCATATGGTGTGGACTATGGAACCATGGCATATACCTATATGCCAAATGTGTGCACCATTTAATTAAAACCATAGGTTTTCAACCATAAAGCACCACATAAATTAAAACAAACTCCGATATGTAATGCATTAATTTTATATGGTTTTTAACCATATGGAAATGCGTCATTTTTAAAACCATGTTGTAACGTTGGCAAACCATAATGTGCCAACTTCATATTTGTTAAAACAAATTTCTATGTATTTCTATTTTGATTTAATTTGAATATCCAAAGTTGTAATATTGTTATAACAACCAAACTCGAAAACCTTATAAAAGGTTGGCATAACACTAAAGAAGGTACAAGCCAATCGAAGTCATTCCAAGGCCATTCAAAGCCTTTCGAAGCCATTCAAAGTTATAGGCGAAGCCATTTGCAGTTAGTGGAAAGTGAAGCCCAAAGTGGTATGGAAGTGATCTAAAAATGGGGCTCTTAGGCTTCTTGTCTAACTTACAAGAACCTCTCCCACTTCCAAAGCTTGAATATTCCTAGGTCTTAATGATTAACCAATGCGGAAATGAGAATATGCTTGACAATATAATGGATGCTTATTCTTGTTTTAAACTAATTATATGCTTTAAAACATTATGTTTTAGCTGATATGTAAATGTGCTTTATATATATATATATATATATATATATATATATATTATATATATATATATATATAATGAATAAGGCAGCAATAAATAGTTACACAAAAACAAGAAGTTAATTAGGAGTTCACCCACAACTCTTGGGCTACATTTACGTGAGCTCTAGTTGATTCAACTAGGCTTTCTCGGATTATGGTATAAGTCCTTTTTTACAAGCTCTTGGCTTAACTCCTGTTGTTTTACACAAAAGCAGTGGGTTTAGACACCATCTTATTCCCTCTAGCTCTTGAAGCTCTTGAAGCTCTGGGCTCTCGCTCTTGGCTCTCGCTCTTGGTTCTGGCTCTTGGTTCTAACTCTAGCTCTTTGGCTTTTGGTTCTGGCTCTTGGCTCTAACTCTGGCTCTTTGGCTCTTGGTTCTGGCTTTTTTCTACCCTTTATCAGTTCACAACCCTCTTGGCTTTTCACCTGGCTTCTAAGTGACTCCATTAGCTGCTCTTTTGCTTCTACGCTGCCACTTTGGCTTCTGCACTGCCTCTTTTGCCTTAGCTTCCTACTTTGGCTTGGATTTCAGTAAAAAATCCCCAATGATCAACAACAACAACCAACAATGACCAACAACCCCTGTTCTCTATTGTTCTGTTGTTTTTAATCCAAATCAGCATTGTTTGTTCATTGTCCCTCTTAGGCTCTTCATCTTCTTGTTTTGGCCCGCTCGAATCCCCTCTCTGAGCATTAGTAATCATTGCTAAATTTCCTCAGGGATGGATGCCACCTATTCCACAATAGAAGGAAACTATCGGCACTTGAAATCCTTAGAAACAATCATTCCCTATTTACACAGAGAACGCTGTAAAACACAGGAAAATCTCCAGAAAACATTCTTCCGGACTTCAAATTTTCATAACTCCACTTCATAACACTATCGGGTCTGCCCTTAGTCATTGTCACAAGTCACAATTGGCCTGTCCCTTTGTATTTTTAGAAATACATAAAAAGCTATGAAAACACCACAAAATGGCTCATGACGGATTTCAAATATCATGTATTTTCATTTCGGTACCCTTTCGAGTCCAATTTTCATCGCATCGCACTTCCCCTTTGTATTTCATTTAATAGCGAAATATATGAAAATACATAAGAAAATTCCTTTTGGCGGATTTCAAAACATATTAAACTCGGTTCATATTGTTATCGGGTATAGCCATCACATCGCATATATACCATATAACATATATCCCCTCTCCTCTATAATGTGTCTATGCGATATTGCAGTGCGAATTGTTGCAATCGCAAATCACTTGAGCTTTAGGGTCTATCCACATAACATGGCCTAAGTTGATGTGCTCCACCGATGCCAATATTGGTGATCATGATATCTCTTGGCCCGGGGTCCCACCTCTGCCACATGGCATTGCCGATTGCGACCCGCCGATTTCGATGATCGCACCATTGCATCAGCGTGGTCCTATTGCATGTTATGCCTCCAATTTCCACCAACTGCCACTCTCAATTGTGATTTCCAGTCAGATCTGGACCATTGATCGGCCAGATCCAACAGCTCCTGTGCAAACACTGTTCAAGCCTCCGATAGGCCTCATTTTCATTGTTTTCTCATGTTTTTAAGGTTCCGATAGTGTAATACGATATTCCTAAGACTTCCTCTTTTTTGGTGGTTTTGACCTTTTAGGATATTTTTAGAAGACTTGAAGATTTAGAGGGTTTTTAGGACCCAGTTGAAAGTGATTTTGCCCCTTTTTTTCAAGAAAAAGGGTAGCTTCATTTTATGATAACTTCTGCATCCTAGGTCATTTTCGGCCCATTCAAATTGTAGTAGATTCAGAATGAGACGATCTCTATAATGGGGCTAGTTCCAGGAACTTCCTTGGACTTTCATTTCCCTCAATGAGGAATAGTTAGACTTAGGAATCTATCCAAAATCCATTTTGGATCATGAAGTATAGCTTTATCAGCTAGAAGGAGTTGAGCAATTATGCCTTCAAAACAAGAAGAGATTTGTGAGGGGCACAACTCGAAGTTGGTGGTACGAGACATTTATAAACTCATTTTGTAATTAGAATTTTGAAGTCATCCAGAGACTAAATTGGGCACTTGAAGAGCTAAAACAAGGGTTCTTATGTGCTCCAAACTCATCAACAAAGCCTGATCATCAGTTTCCGCAGCTAATTCTTCAAAAATTTAGTCCATGTACAGTGGTTTCTTCAAGTCAAGCTGATACAAGTAATTGAATGATGTATAGTTGATGCATGAAAGCTCAATTTCAGTAGAGGTTTAGAGTCCTTGCTAGAGGCTCTTGGTTTTGCTGTAGACGACAAGTTGATTGTAGTTTGTCAAGTATAATGTGAGAGTTCTTTGTACGGAAACATTTCTGTGCAGAGGAAATATCCACAATTGTAAAACAATGAATTGATTTACCTCTTTTCAATTGCTGAAATATGAGTGGCCTAGCCTTATGAGTAGGGCCTGGAGATGTAGCCCAGGAGGGGTGATCTCTATCATCAAGCTTGGTGTCAATCTTCTTGATATTTGCATGATTTTTTTTTTTATGTTATTTATGGTTAGCATACACATAATAATGAATTTGTGCTTGAAAGAACACCTAATAAACATATTGTGTTGAAGACTCATTTTTCAAAACTTTCCAAGTGAGGAGGGCGATCTTCTTCTGCAATTTTCAGACCATTTTTGGTATCAAACCAGGTACTCACCAAAGTACAATAATGGGTAAAAGCACAAGGTATATTCAATTGCAAGAACTAGAAGATTTCAACCAAAAATATCAATAGGAGAATGCTATTGGAATTATGATTCAAGTGTTGTCCTTGATGGCAACTCACTCAGAGGTATGATACAGGTGATGGCAACTAACTCAGAGGATAGATCATAGTGCAGCAGGTAAAGAAGAGATATACACAGGCTGACTGTGATGAAAGTGCGTATATATGCGGGTTATCTGAGCAAAAGGCGCATACACATACACACGCAGGTTCACAGAAGGAAAGGCGCATACATGCTGGAAACCATGGTTTTGGTCCATGGTATTTGGTCTATGGTATTTGGTTTGAAATGATGACCCCAGGTATTGGGTCCAAGGTATTGGTTCTACATGGTTTTGGACCATGGTATTGAGAGAAGCCTAAACCTATATAAGGAGAAGATCATTAGGCCAAGAGTGTGTGAAAGAGTGAGCAAGTGATGAACATCTGATAAAGTGTGAGATCTAGATGCTAGTTATGGGTTGGTGATGCCTTGCTTGATCTGAACCAAGGAGGCACTCTCATGTGAAGGATGATGAACGATGGATTGGGATCTTAAGGCTTGGAATGATTATCATTATATGGTTTGATTATGGATAGACTAGATCTATTGACGCATGTTTATTGTATGAATGTTATGATATGGGTATGTTCTGATGTCTGAAATAGCTACAAAGTTATGAGTAAGAATTTGCAGATGTGTACGCAGGTTGTCTTTGGTAAAAACACATATATACGCAAGTTGGGTTCATCCAAGTAGCGTATACAGTATGAAGTATGATATTTGAAGTTGCTATTAGATTTGGTAGTTGTTGTAGAGTTATGTAGTATGTTCTGTGTTCTGGTGACTGTGTTGTTGACAGGGTTTCAGTATTGGGTGATTCAGAGATTGATGATGCAAATTGTATTACAATAGTGATTGTTTTATGGATCCAGTTTGAAAATGAATGAAACATGGTCCCTGGATGATCGTAGGCTAGCACATACGTACTGGTAAACATATTGGCTAGTACAAGAGCCAGGGGGTTGTAGCTCCCTTCCAGTAGCAGCTGGAAAATGAGTGAAGGTTGGAGCCTTCAGTAGGCTAGCGCCTACGTACTAGTAAATGGAACGGCTAATACAAGAGCTAAGAAGGTTGTAGCCTTCTGCAGGTAGAAGCCTGTGTACTGGTAAAGGACTGCACCAGTACATTGTAAAAGAAGTTTCTTATTAAAGGAAGATAGAAACAAATTGCAGCAGGTGGTTTTCACCCACATTGGGTTTCCACCTTATATCATTGTGTTCATGTGTGCTCTTTATGTGTGATTATCTGTTCTGTTTACTATTCATATGGTTAATAATGTTCTGATGCATTCACTGAAGATGAACTAACTAAATCATAAGGGTTACTGGATGTACACTAGTTGCTTTTAACATAGTCGCATATATACCCAGATATCCTTAACTGAAGTAGCGTATATGAATCTGAGTAAGAAAATGAAAAAGTATCTGATTTGCTAATACTAATTCACCCCCCCCCCCCCCCTCAGTATTATTTCCAACAATTGGTATCAGAGTAGGTCCTTTTGGTAGAAGCTTGATCGCTTGAAGGAGATTCGTAGAACAATGGGAAAGAAAGTGCGTCAAAAGAAGAAGACAGCTCAAAGGAACAATGATAGCCTGCCGGTGAGTGCAAGCAAGTATTCAGATCTTGAATCACCTCAGATTGAAGATGGACAAGCAAATGAAGCATCATATAAAATAATAGATCAAGAAGATCTACCTAGCAAAAGGGAGAGTTCCCTCAAAGAAGAAATTATCAGCTTAAAAGCTCAGTTGGAATGTGCTTTCAGATTTTGTCAAATGCTGTAGGTGCTGAATGAAGAACAAGAAAATAAGATTCTCAAACTAAGGCAACAAGTGGAAGAAGGAAGAAAGTCTGAAGAAACTTTGAAGAAGCAATGTCTGGAAAAGGAAGAACAACATCATGTTGAGGTAAATATCTTGAAAGTTAATTTAGAAGAAAAAGATAAACTATTACAATTTCAAGATAGTACTAAGATCTTGGATGATATTCTTAGTTGTCAAAGGTCTCCTTCTACTAAAACTGGTCTTGGCTTTTATGAGTCTATTGAAGGTGAATCTAGTTCACAAAGTAAGACAAGGGACTCTAATGCAAAATCTGAAATGATCAACAAGGAGATGGAAGGTCAATCTCATCACCAAGCAAGGAAAGAAGTCCTTCAAAGAAAATATTTTACTCCTCCTATGAATAATGTTGAATTTTATAATCTTGGACAAGTTGCAGCTAGATGTAGAAGAAGAAGGGTTCAAGACCATCATGAAAAATCATCACATTCTAGGTACTTTAATGGATATTGCTTTGCTTGCAATATGTTTGGTCACAGAGCTGTTGATTGCTATAGAAGGAATGTGAGACATGTAAGATGTTACACATGTAACAAGCTTGGACAATAGCTAAGGAATGCAGGAACAAAGTATGGGCACCATACCAAAAGAAGAAAATATCATCACAGTTGAAGATATGAAAGAAAAAGGAAGTACTGCCAGAAAGATGTGGCATAGCAGAGTACACAGACATGACAGATTCAGAGGTAGCTGGAAGTGTGGAACATCAGTGTTCCAAATCTCATACGCAGGTTTAATGAAGACAAGTCGCGTATATACACGATTTATATGCTGCAGAGTCACATATATGATGTTCTGAAGAAAAACAGCAGTACAAAAGTCTGATATGGTTCAATCACTGTTTTGATGATGGCATGGCACAGGTTCAGGGGGAGCAAAACTTCAAATAATGCATTGTTGGCATTATGGTTAGAATTTCTTGGTGATGATGCTTATTAACATATCTTGCTTGATCAAAAGAATGGTATTCCAGGTTACAGGTCTGGATGCTGATGACAGATGCTTATGGTACAGATCATACATGGTAGATGTTGGTCTTGATTAGATTGCTGGTCTTTGTTTTATTACCCCACTATGCATGGGATGGATGATGTAATGGTTCTTGTTGTTGAGTCATGTATATGTACATGGTTGTCATATGTAAACAATTGGTATATCCCCACTTAGTTGGTTGGATGAGTTTAAAATTCCCACTTGGTTGGGAGAATGATGTATGTATAGAGTCATGTTATGCTTTTGCAGACCTTGCATGTGCTCAGGGGGAGCATGGATAGATTGGTACATCTCGACATATGCAAAGGGGGAGCTCAATAAGAGATTTCAGCAAATACTCAGGGGGAGTATGGACAGGAGATGGAGATCAAAGAAGAGAATATCTTGGTCTGCCCTTTGCCCTTGATGTCAAAGGGGGAGAGTGACTTGGTGTGGTTGTTGCCATCAAGTCCAAAGGGGGAAATTGTTGGCATTATGATTCAAGTGTTGTCCTTGATGGAAAATGACTTAGAGGTATGATACAGGTGATGGCAACTCACTCAAAGGACAGATCATAGTGCAGCAGGTAAAGAGAGAGATATACGCAGGTTGACCATGATGAAAGTGCGTATATACACGGGTTATCTGAGTAAATGGCGTGTACACGTACACATGCAGGTTCACAGAAGGAAAGGCGCGTACATGTCGAAAACCATGGTTTTGGTCCGTGGTATTTGGTCCATGGTATTTGGTTCGAAATGATGACCCCAGGTATTGGGTCCAAGGTATTGGTTCTACAGGGTTTTGGACCATGGTATTGAGAGAAGCCTAAACCTATATAAGGAGAAGATCATTAGGCCAAGAGTGTGTGCAAGAGTGAGCAAGTGATGAACATCTGATAAAGTGTGAGATCTAGATGTTGGTTATGGGTTGGTAATGCCTTGCTTGATCTGAACCAAGGAGGCACTCATG
>APFE030396861.1:69553-90892 GCA_000404065.3 Pinus taeda | reverse complement strand
CATCTGTTGGTGTGGTCAGTATTCTCCATATTCACCCAATCTTAAACTGTGAGTAGTTGGTGGTCTAAAGCCTTATAGTCTGAGGGCGTTCATGCATGTCTGGAGTTAAGCAAAGTAGAAGTGGTTATCTAGCTTGGACAAGCATCATTCTTTCCATTCATCCATTTGCAACAATAAGTTGAATTTATATGTTACCAGGCATCTCCGAGCTACAACCTAGGAGATTTTCTTGAAATCCTAACATAATTGGCGCCATTGTTGGGGAGAGAAGATTGAAGCTCAGCTTCCCTCAGAGAATGACACAGTTTTAGCTTTGATGATAGACAAAGTCTGGACACATTTTTTGTTGTAATCATCTATCTGGTGACTCTACTGGAGGACCAACCTAGTGGCAACTCCAAATTACAGTTTTGGCTCAGTTTGTGAGGCATACTCGAAGGAATCCTCAAAAATCACCAGCTAACCTAGTGCCTGACCCTGAGAAGATTGTTAGGCAGAGGAAAACATCACAGAAAGGAGCATCAGGATCAGGTAAGCCTAAATTTTTTTATGTATCTCTGCAAGAGACGATTATAGATGAGAATGTACAGCCTGAAGATATAGAGCCTAGCATTGTTAATGAATAAATACCGTCAGAGATTCATAAAGTTCCTTGTTCATTAAGTTCCCCTTTGGATCTCAATATAAAGAAAGCCTCCCATGCAGTCCATTTTCCTTCATCTTTGTTATTCGTTCCTCAGTCCACTGTCATCCAAACGACCACTACTATTCCATCTATCCTAGTCATGGCAGGCCAACAAGCACCCACAAAGATGGAAAGGATCATAGCTACTAGGTATGGACCCCTGGTCTTGCCTGTTCCTTTGAATGCCATGCCTATAGGAGAGTATCAGAAAGACATGCCTAAGTTTACTAGTACAGAGGGAGTAACAGCTGAAGAACACCTTGAGTCCTTTTATAGTTATGTTGATAACCTAGATATCAGTGAGGATGATGTGTGGATGAGAGTATTCGTCCAAAGCCTTAATGGAGAGGCTAGAAAATGGTTCAGAGAACTGGCCCATAGGTCTATAACAGTCATTGAAGCATTAGATGATGTATTTTTGAAGCATTGGCAAGATAAAAAGGACCTACTATATTCCACACTGAGTTTGGAAGCCTCAAGAGGGAAAATGGGGAATCATTGTCTGAGTGCAATAAAACATTCAATTGTATGTATAGTAAGATACTCGCTGAAGTAAAGCATACCCCCACCTCTACCAAACTCTCTTATGCTAATTCATTTGACTCTGATTTTTGCTTGTTGTTGAGAGAAAGAATATGTGCCACTCTGGCCAAAATGTAGGATGCAGCCCTAGAGGTGGAATCTAATATCATGGTTGCAGAAAAGCTTAAGAGTCATGCTGATAGAAGGAGACAAAGAGGTGAGGCTTCTTCTTCCTCTGCTTCATCTTTAGAACCTAAATTAGACAAAATGACTAAAATGATAGAGTCATTAGCTGCTGAAATGTCTAAGCTGAAGGTTGAGCAGAGCTTTGGAGAGGCAAGGCTTCCAAACACATTTTCTCCAAGAAACCCAAATCCATTCAGAAGAGAAAATGAGCAATTGTAGATTTTTCAAAGAGGTAAAGAAGCTGGTGAAGAGAAAAACGTCAAGGCTCCTTTCTAAAATGTATTCATGGAGGAGGAGCAGTTTGAAGAAGAGGATGAAATTCGTTGCATGGAAGATAAGGGCAGTGCTGCCTTTTTGAAACTGGTTGCCTATGACAAATCATTGCTCCAGGACCAAACCTGTCAAGAGTGGGACAGAGAGGCTATTCTGTAGACTGATGAACATCAAAGATATAATCTGAGGTCAAGACCAATCAATGTCAAGGAGAATCTAGTCCAGAGAGCTGTTGTCCCGACAGAGCATTAGAACATCAAACAGAAGAGGCCAGCAGCTGATCCAGCCATCCTCAAAGCACCAGCTCAAGAGGTAAAAGGTCCTAGCAAGTCTCCCTCCCTTTTCAACTTTGAATCAGAAGTCCAGAAGTTAAAAATATCTGTGCCTTTGATAGAACTTGCAAAGAGTGAAGTTTTTAGAAAGCCTATCCTTGATGCTCTTGAGTTGAAAGCCACGCAAAACTCTACTGACTATGTCAATTTGCAAGATGATAAGCTTGCAATTGTCCTTAGCCCAATTACTGAACTTGCTGATGATAATTCCCCATCATTTTATGTCTCCTTGACCATTCATGACAAAATGCTCCACAATTGCCTGCTAGACATAGGGGCCAACCATAATCTGATGCCCAAAGCTGTCATGGAAGAGTTAGGCCTTGATATTACCAGACCTTATCATGATTTATTTTCATTTGATTCAAGAAAGGTGAAATGTCTGGGATTGGTTAAAGACCTAGCCATTACCCTAACTCAGCTGCCCATGAAGAGCATGATGATAGACATTGTGGTAGCAGATGTCCCTCCCAAGTTTGACATGCTACTATCCAGAGCATGGATTAAGAGACTAGGTGGGACATTACAAAATGACTTATATTATGCCATTGTCCCAGTATTTGGGGGAGAAAGAAAGAGATTATATAGAGAGGCACAACTAGCATCCATCATCAGTGATGAGAAGAATCCTTCCAATCATTCTATATACGATGTGGACACTGACTTTGGAGCATGTATTCTCCAAATAAAATAATCTCAGAAGGCCTCAATGTAGCTCAAGAAACCAATAGTCCAAGCCCTAGGAGAGCAAGGAAGTCAGGTTTAGGAGATGTTTTCTGATGGAGCATGTTCAAGGGAAGCTGCAGGAGGAGGGGTGGTGCTGATATCTCCAAAACAGGAAAGCACATATCTGTCTTTTAAGCTGACCTTTCAAGTTTCCAATAATATAGCTGAATATGAGGCCCTGATATTGGGCTTTAGTGCATCAAAAGACAGAGGAATAAAAAGCATAAAGGTGTTTGGAGATGCAGATCTTATCATTCAGTGAGTGAACAAAACATTTCAAGCAAACCACCCAAGGCTGAAAGCATATAGAGACAAGGTATGGAGACTCAAAGATTCTTTTGACAATTTTTGTATCTCATATATCCCTAGAGTAAAGAATCAGATTGTTGATTCCCTTGCTGTGTTTGCTAGCATGTTTATCCCTCCCATGCCTCCCAAACTAATTTATCAAGTTCAGATGAAATATATACCATCCTTGCCTGATAATGTCCAGCATTAGAAAGTTTTTGAGGATGAAGATGAGGTAAATAGGTTTCTTCAGGTCATTTATGAATTCTCCGAAATGCAAATTGACCAAGAGAATGAAGCCTTGGAGGAAAGTCCCCAGCCCTGACTTAGAAACAAAATTGGCAAAGCTAGCATTGTCCAGCTGCTTAGCAATCAGATACCTAAAGGTCTAGTTCCTTTAGAAAAGCTATTTGACCAGAATGATGTGCCTTATAAGGCTGCCCAAAAAAGAAGATCAGTCTGCAGTCTATAAGCATAACATAGGGGGTCTGGAGCATCCAAGGTATATAAATCTATCCACCCATCTGCCGGCCGCCCAAAGTTTTGAGTACTACAGTTTACTGAAGCAATTTGCTGATGTTTTTGCCTGGGAATATAGTGACCTAAAAAAATATGACAAAAACATCATCAAACATAAAATCCCTTTAGAGAAAGACACCATCCCTTTTAAGCAGAAGTTGAGGCCCATAAATCCCTTGCTTCCTCCTCTAATTGAAAAGGAAATCAAGAAGTTACTGGCTGCCAAAATCACAGTCCCTCTCAGATATTCAAAATGGGTAGCCAACTTGGTAGTTGTGAGGAAGAAATGTGGAGAAATCAGGCTTTGCATTGATTTCAAAAATTTAAACAAATGCTCTAAGAAGGACAATTATCCTCTACCCAAGATGGAGCATTTGCTACAGAAAGTCTCAGGAGCCAAGGTGATGTCTTTCCTATATGGATTTTCAGGGTATAATCAGGTTGTTGTGCATCCAGATGACCAAGAAAATACTACATTCACCACTCCTTATGGCACTTTTATGTATTCCAAGATGCCTTTTGGGATGATTAATGCTGGAGCCACCTTTCAAAGAGCTATGGGTACAGCCTTTGTAGGAGAGAAGGATAATTTTATCCTTATCTACCTAGATGATATAATAGTCTACTCCAGTAGCCATCGAGATCATTTGCAGCATTTGAAGAAAGTGTTTCCGAAGTGCAGAAGGTTTGGGATTTCAGTCAATCCTAAAAATTCACAGTTTGTTTTAGAAGAAGGCAAGTTGTTAGGACATGTTGTGTCTGCTACAGGTGTCAAAATTGACCCAGAAAGAGTAAGAGAAATATAGACCTTTTATATCCCAAGATCAAAGAAGGATATCCAGTCCTTTGTGGGCGAGATAAATTTTGTAAGGAGGTTTATCCTAAATTTTGCAGAAATTGTAAAACACATTACCTCCATGTTGAAAAAGGGGTCAGAAATCAAAAGGACTGATGCAGCAAGAAGATATTTTGAATCCATAAAGAGAGCTATTATGGAAGCTCCTACTTTGATCAGCCCAGATTACGGCAAGGAGTTCCATATATTTTTGTTTGCCTCTAATGACACCCTTGCAGCAGTTTTGTTGCAAGCAGATGAGAAATGTTCTGAGCATCGAGTGGCATTTTTTAGCAAAACCTTAAGGATGCTGAGCTGAGATATGATATCATAGAAAAAAAATCATATGCTCTTATCAAATCTTTGAAAGCTTTTAGAGTTTAGATTCTGCATTCCAGGGTAATTGCATATGTGCCCTCTACTTCAATAAAAGATGTCCTAATGTAGCCTGATGCTGATGGAAGAAGGGCTAAATGGATTGCAAAACTTATTAAATTTAACATAGAATTGAAGCCCACAAAGCTTGTCAGAGGAAAGGGCTTTTCTAGATTGATTACTGAAGAAAATTGCAAAACGTTGGACATGAATTTGATAAGCATAAATTCAGGGGATAGTCAGGCAGAAGGGGAAATAGTTGAACCAGGGAAAAATCAGTCATTGGTAGAAAATATAGCTTCTTGTGTATGGTATTCTACAATGGCTCAATTCTTGCTGAAGCTAGAAGTTCCTCTAGGCCTTAGTTCAAGCCAAGCTAGAACTATCAAGCTCAGGACAGCCAAATATTGCATTCATGAAAATCTGCTCTATTGGAGGGACCCCTCTGGAATTCTGTTGAGGTGTCTGGACAAGGAACAATCCATGGAGGCCATGCAGCAGTTTCATTCCAACATATGTGGAGGACATCATTATTGGAAAACTACAGCCCATAAGATCCTCAGAGCTGGGTACTATTGGCCCACCTTATTTTCTATTGTCTTTTCATTTGTTAAATCTTGTGAGAGGTGCCAAAGATTTGAAGGAAGCAACAATTGAAGTCCTTGCCCTTAAAAATCATACATGCTGGTGGCCCTTTTCAACAGTGGGGCTTGGATTTCATTGGAGAAATCAATCCACATTCCAGTGGCCAGCACAGATGGATCTTAGTAGCCACAGATTACTTTACTAAATGGATTGAGGCCATCCCTACCAGAAAGGTTGATCATCATGTGGTCATGAGGTTCTTGATAGAGAATATCTTCACCAGATTTGGTTGTCCACATAAATTAGTTACAGACAATGCAGCAGCCTTCAGGGCAAAAGAATTGGTGGACATGTGTGAATCAATGGGCATTAAGCTAGTTCATTCCACCTCATACTACCCTCAAGGAAATGGTCTAGAAGAATCTTCCAACAAGAACCTGATAAGGATAATTAAAAAGTTGTTGGAAGACAACAAAAAGAATTGGGATTCTAAGCTCAAGTATGCACTGTGGGCTGGCAGAGTAACCACCAAGAAATCCACAGGGAATTCTCCATTCAAGCTAGTATATGGCACTGAGGTTGTATTCCCAATTCAGTTAACCCTCCCTCTGGCAAAGTTCTTGCAAGAAGAAAGAATGAGGAAGAGGACATGGCAAACAGGATCACTAATTTGGTAGAGGTACATCAAATTAGAGAACAGTTGGTTAAGAAGTCTGCAGCACATCAAAAGTGGATCAAGGAAGCCTTTCATAGGAGGGAAAAAACAGATAATTTTCAGGTTGGAGGCTTGGTTCTTAAGTGGGATGCACTAAAAGAGAAGAAAGTCAACCATGGGAAGTTTGATTCCCTATGGACGGAACCTTTTGTCATCGCTCAGATCCAGGGGAACAATACTTTCATGCTGCAAAGTATGGAAGGAGAGACAACTTTTGATGGCCCAGATAATGGATGATTTTTGAAAAATTATACTGTTTAAGGTCTTTAGGCCTTAAAGTTGTAAATATGTTGTTTTATTAGTTTAGGTGTAAGATTAATTAGACTCCATGCCCAATGGAACACTAGGAAATCTTGCTCATCTGGTTTTGATAGGAAAGGAATTGTTCTATAGTTCTTAAGACCTCACAGGAAGGATCTCATCCCCAGAAGGAGCCAGTGTTAGCTCTGCCACATAACTTCGGTTCTTACAGGATAGGGACTAACTCGGTTGGATTAATCATGCTCAAAGGAGGCACACTGTGGTCATCATTCCCATTTCCCTTGCCCTGCTTACCATCCGTTGTCTCCATTCCCTCCACTTTTCTTCTAAAAACCAACAACACCCCTATTTCTTAAGCGCTGGGTGTTAAAACCCAAAACCTCATAAAATTGCGCCCATATGACCTTGCACCTCCGCAAACTCTTCGCCCATAACCTCCACCATCGATCTCCGTCTCCCAATCCAATGACTCCCCATCGCGTCTGATGGAAAATCTGCATGATTGATTCCCCACCGTCTGATCATCTCCACCACAATCGGACGGCATTCGCTCTCCCCGCATCCACGAAGTGACGGGACGTTAATGCATGATGAAGAGTGGTTTTCCTCTCTCCTCCTCTACCACACATCACGCGTTGAATAGGATCGCGCGCATCCATCCTTTTACCACCCTATGCCCTATGGCGGTTCAATCGAAACTGCTTACTGCTTAATCCTCTGTTCTTGCCCGATAACCACCACGTGCCTTCATCGCTCGATTACGATTGGATTTATCTGCTTGAGATCCAATGGATCATGTTCATTCCACTCCTGCTTCTTCTGATATCCCTTGCCAGGCCATCTCCGCCATCTATCCTCCCAATCTGACAGCCAATCTTTCTCCTTCACCCAACCCGTCCACACGACATGCAACCCATGCCCTTTGACCATTTAGCATGCCCGAAGGACGAAGGTGACCGGCTCACCAGTACCCGTTACAGTTGCTCCTCGACAACCACATTCAACAGACAGTATGGCCAAAGAGAAAAAGGACAGAGCATGAGCATGTAGCAGCATTTAGCAGTTATGGAACTTCATGGATAAGAACACTCCAACTACCTAAGAGGACAGCAGAGAACCCGAGGAGAATAGATTCACCCACTGAGACAAGTAAATGTGCTCAGAGACTCCATCAAGCAGTTAAATGCAGTCGGTGGTCAATTATGACCCCTCCATACCTAGAATGGCCAAGTGCCTTTGTAATGAAACTCTATATATACCCATAAACCAGATGTAATCAGGGTTGATGGTTGATGTTTTGATGTAAGGTTCAACTTATGGAGACTGTAACTATTTTGATAGTTGCAGCGTCTCGTCTTCATTTTCAGCTAATACAAACTTCTTTTGTTGTTAGTTTCTCACTTTCCATTTATCTTCTCTTCCAAGTTGTGCCTGATATGCTGTATTCCTGAACTCTTTATGTTTAGCATTAGAGTAGTTGTCATCCTACCCCTGTGTTAAAATCTTGCATGTATCATTGAATAAGTTATTTAGGTTTCTCTTCATCTGGTGCCAGAGAGCTGTCATCCTGTCTGTGCATTAGTAGATTAGATTTGCAGAGTTCTTTACTGGTTGCAGCCGGCCATCACATGGTCTTGTGCATCTGTTGGTGTGGTCATTATTCTCCATATTCACCCAATCTTAAACTGTGAGTAGTTGGTGGTCTAAAGCCTTGTAGTCTAGGGGTGTTCACGCATGTCTGGAGTCAAGCAAAGTAGAAGTGTTTACCTGGCTTGGACAAGCATCATTCCTTCCATTCATCCATTTGCAACAATAAGTTGAATTTATATGCTACCAGGCATCTCCGAGCTACAACCTAGGAGAGTTTCTTGGAATCCTAATAGTTCCACACTTTCAGCTCCCTCTGAGTCTGTTATGTATGTACATTGTGTTGTGCCACATATTTCTGACTGTACTTCCTTCTTCTTTCATATCTTGAAGTGTGATGATGTTTTCTCGTTTCGGTATGGTGTCTGTACTTTGTTCCTGCATTCCTTAGCTATATGTCCAAGCTTGTTACATGCATAACATCTCATATGTTTCATATTCTTTCTATAGCAGTCAATGGATTTGTGACCAAACATATTGCAAGAAAAACAATATCCCTTAAAGTACCTAGAACGTGATGATCTTTCTGTGTGATGGTCTTGAACCATTCTACTTCTGCATCTGGCTGCAACATGTCCAAAATTATGACATACATAACATTCAACATTATTCATCGGAGGAAATAACCGTCTATCACTTCCATATTTAGGAGCAAAAGATTATCTTTCCTTGGTTGTTGATGGGTTTGACCTCTCATCTCCTTGTTGAGCATTTCAGATTTTGCATTAGAGTTCCTTGTCTCACCTTGTGAGCTAGATTCATGTTCAACAAATTCATAAAAACCATCACCAATTTCGATAGCAGGTGACCCTTGACTACTAAGAATATCATCCAAAATCTTAGTACTATCTTGAAATTTTAATAGTTTATCTTTTTCTTCTAATTTACCTTTCAAGATATTTACCTCAACCTAATATTGTTCTTCCTTTTCCAGATATTGCTTCTTCAAGATTTCTTCAGACTTTCTTCCTTCTTCCACTTGTTGCCTTAGTTTGAGAATCTCATTTTCTTGTTCTTCATTCTGCTCCTACAACATTTGACGTACTCTGATGACACACCGCAGTAGAGTTTTTAAGCTGATAACTTCTTCTTTGAGGGCACTCTCCCCTTTATTAAATAGATCTTGTTGATATATGAGTTTATCTGATGCTTCATTTGCTAGCTCATTTTCAATCTGAGGTGACTCAGAATCTGAATACTTGCTTCCACTCAACGATAGGCTGTCATTGTTCCTTTGAGTTGTCTTCTTCTTCTAACGTGCTTTCTTTCCCATTGTTCTACGGATCTCCTTCAAGTGATAAAGCTTCTACCAAAGGACCTACTCTGATTCCAATTGTTGGAAATAATAGTAAGAGGGGGGGGGGGGGGCGCGTGAATCAGTATTAGAAAATCACTAACCTTTTCATTTCCATACTTAGATTCATATACGCTACTTCAGTTAAGGGAACCCACGTGTACACACAACTGTGTTTAATGCAACTAGCGTATATCTAGTAAACTTATGATTTAGTTAATCCATAATATGTTGATCTTTAATCAGTGCATTAGAACTTCATTAACCATATGAACAGTAAAAAGGTGTAGTAAAACAAAACATATCATCACACATAAGAATCACACTTGAACACCATGATATAAGGTGGGAACCCAATGCAAGACAAAAACCACCTACTGCAATTTTCTTTAAGATAAAAAAAAACTGTTTACAATCTTGTACTAGCATAGACTCATACCAGTATGTAGGCACTCACCTACAGAAGGATCCAACCTTCTCTCATGCTCCAACTACGACTGGAAGGGAGCTACAACCCCCTAGCTCTTGTACTAGCCAATTTGTTTACTAGTATGTAGGTGTCGAGCTACTGAAGGCTACAACCTTCTTGATTCATCACAACACCATAATATGAAGGCCACATTTCATCCAATTTTCATACTGGACCCATCAACAACATTGAAGCACAAAATCAATCTCCACTACAATACAACCATCAACTACACTTGCATCATTCATTTCTAAATCACCGAACACTGAATCACTGAAACACAGTCACCAGAACATAGAGCAGAACACAAAACTCTGCAACAACAACCAGATCCAACTGCAACTTCAAATATCATATCTCACAATGCATATGCTACTATGATGAACCAAAACATCGTGTATATGCACTTTTACCAAAGCCAACCCGTGTACAGATTTGCAAATATTTACTCATAACTTTGCAGCTATTACAAACATTAGTCATACCTAGATCATAACATTTATACAATAAAACATGCGTCAATAATTCAAATCTAGTCTATCCATGATCAAACCACATAATCATAATGCATTCCAAGCCTTATGATCTTGATCCATCATCCATCATCAACTGCATAGGTGCATCCTTGGTTCATATCAAGCAAAGCATCACAAACCCATAACCAACATACTAGATCTCACACTTCATCAGATATTCATTACTTGAATACTTGCACCCTAACCCAATGATCTTCTTCTCCTTATATAGGTTTAGGCATCTCTCAATACCATGGTCCAAAACCACATAGGACCAATACCTTGGACCTAATACCTAGGGTCAATACCTCGGTCCAAATACCAAAATATCATGGACCAAATACCATGGACCAAAACTTAGTTTTCTGACATGTATGTGCCTTTCCTTCTATGAAAGTGCATATGTGCGTTATATGCACCCTTGTATATAGTGAACCTGTGTGTATACACTACTTGGTATATAGCGAACCTGCGTATATACTTGACTTGGTATATAGTGAACCTGCGTGTGTACACAACTTGGTTTATAGTGAACCTGCATATATACGCGACTTGATATATAGTGAACCTACGTATACCTTTCTTTCTTCATTCTGTGAGTCTGAACTGTGATCTGTCATCTGAGTGAGTTGCCATCAAGGACAACACTTGTGTCATACCTGTATCACAATGCCAACAGAGGCAATCCAGCTGATAATGTCTACACATGGGAAGGTGAGGTACCTGCAACCTTGTATAAGCCTGATCACTAGATACTAAGATAAAATTGTCAATTCTCTAAGTCTTCCTTGAATTTCTTAGCGAAAGTACCTTTTATTTGATGCCATGCTAGTGTTGTACCCTTCTCAATGAACAATTGAATAACTGCATAAACTAGTAGATCAACTAATATCTGCTCAACGACTTCCCTAGTACTACTCTTAGCAATTTCCTTTGATGCATCTCTCTTGGATGCGATGTTAGCTGTAGCTACTAGAGAGATGCTCAACAACTGTTGTACCTATGGAACAGAGAGGACGCTCATGGAAAGAAAATGTGAGCTTAAACTTCAATACAAGATCAAGCAATGATTCAAACTCATGATGGGAAAGATTACACAATTTTAGCTGATAGAGGTCACTGGCTGATTGTGAAAACTACACATTATGTAGTCCAAGCAATCAAATGGGAAACTTGATGACTGGAGCTGCACAATGTGCAATTCAATCTTGGGCCAAGGTTGGGAGAGACTGCACATTGCGTAGTCTGAGTGGCCAAGCCAAGAATTTGACTCCTAGAAATATGTAGTGCATAGTTGGAGCTAGGCTAGGACAGGCTCTACATAATTCCATAAGCCAAGGCAGAGGCCTTGAGCTCCCAAATTGTGTAGTGCATGTAGTGAAGTGTGAGATTTTGGAAAACAGGGGCCCAAATCTACCCAAAGGGAGTGTGAAAATCTAGCATATCTAAAAGATGGTGAGATATTGAGTGCAAATCTGACTAATTATTGACGCATGCATGTGAAACAAGTGCAGGAATCAATTAAACTTGAAGGAAAATGAAGCATGTGAAGAGAGTCTCCGCAGCAACGACCATTGGTGCAAAAATAGGAAAACACGTACGACACTTGGGAAAGGAAATCTAAAACCTTAAAAAACATTTCTACAAGCTAAAACAAGTTAAAACACCAACATTCATTCAAAGAAAAAGTGGCAAAAGACAAGAAAAGAAAAAATCACACAAAAAAGTGACGACGATCACACCAAAGGTTCCTTGATCTCCTTGGGAATATCATATCTCCAAGATAGAGTGTGTAAATGAGCTCTATTAGTGTCAATTAAATATATTTGGTCAGGTTAGGATTTATGATGCACATGCCAAAAATCAAGGAAAAAGTGACACTTGGTGGGAGTTTCCAAAATAACTCGAGTTCCTCCTTCGGGTTACTAAAAATAGATCCCTATTTTTTAGGGATGCTTTTTCTATTTTTCTTATTTTCTTTTTTAGGAAAAAATTCCATGCATTTCCCACAAATATTATGTAGTTCTGGGAAGGATTAGGCAACTCTCCAACTCATTCATTACGTAGTTTCTGAGCACAGTGGGTTTTGCGCAATTTCTAGGTTCAGTGGCTTTGGCTGCCTCTCATGTCTGTGCAATTTCCCATCTCAAGGTTGACTGCCATCCATTTCTGCGCATTTCTTGAGCTCAAGGCTCACTGGTAGTTAGGACTACCCAATTCCCAAGAGCAAGGCTAGTTGCCCTCAAGAATTGTGCAATTCTCTAAGGCAATCCCCTACTATCGAAAAACAAAGTCAAGATATCAACTTATGGGTCAGAAAATGAACCAAGTGATCCAACACAAGCCAATATGAAAGGAATAAAGCTCAATCGAAGCGCAAGTACCTAGATCAATGCAAGATGAGTTGATGTGGTTTAAAAGGGAGGCTCCAAAATGAAGCATACGAAATATTTTGGAGGGTAGTTGTAGCCATTACAACATTGGAGACACATTGCTAGAACTCCAGCTCTTTGTATGGACCTTGTCTCATGAAAATTGAGTCTAACCCTTCTAGAAGTATTGTTCAATTATTCAATTATCATAGCTTCTTCACTTAAGTTGAGTTAAATATGTATCTCCTAACATTCTCTTTATCAGCAGCACACATACCAAGCCAAGTCAAACTAACTTGTTTCGATTGGGGATGATGGTTATATATATGCACAAGTAAAATAGACAATCAGAGTTTTAGTTTTATCTCTGGTGTTGCTCCGCTACTATCAGTCCTTGATGGTACCTATTAGCCTTGCAAGCTTTTGGCCCAAAAAGGGATCCAAAACACTACTGAATGCTTCAAAATTTTCTTGAGGATCATTCAAAGATCAAAACCAGCACATGCCAAGAACCCTTAGCATGGTGGAAAAGCACTATCAGGAGGCTAAAACACTCAAAAAACAGTGAAAACCCATTATCACAGGCATAGACAATGAAATGCATAGTAGCCAGTAGATCTGACCGGTCAACAGCCCAGATCTAAGTGGAAAATCGCAATCAGCGTTATGCAGAGGAGGACTTAGGGTCGGGCAGAGGACACCCCCGATTAATGATTTCCAATGATCGGATCGGAGAGTCTCAATTAGTGGGGACATACGCCGTGTTATGTGAAAGACCTCTAGCTTGGGCGATATGTGATTACGATAAGTTGCATCGCAATATCATGTCAGAACATTGCGAAGGGGCGGGGCCTTTACACATTCATATGTGTGATGCGATTAACCAGAACCGATGGTTATATACATGATATTGTATAAAATTTTAGGTCTGTAGGATGGCCATTTTTAATGCATTTTCAATGTATTGTGTATTTTAACGAAATACAAAGGGAGCCTTGGGCAGTGCTGATGCGATAAAGCTCGAACCCGAAGGGGTTTAGGAAGGTAAATATATAATATTTGAAATCCAGAGGGAGCCTTTTTTAATGTATTTCCTATTTTTTTTAAGTATTTAAAAATAGAAAGGGAACACAGGGACAAGCCATGAGCGATTTGCGATAGCGACCTAGAGGGCAAACTCGATGGGAGAACAGACTAGATCTGAGGACTTTTGGAGTCTGAAATGTTGAGAGCTTGGTGGGATTTCTCATTGTTGCAGTGTTTTATGTTTAAAATAGAAAACTGTCATTATTCACATTTTAAAAGGAAAATAGAGGCCCGAAGCCCCATTCCTTCACAAAATAGAGGTTGGGAGACAGATTGCCAGGAAATAGAGACCAGAAAGGGAAAAACAAGGGCCATAGCACGATGCAACCCGAAACAAACAATCATGGAGTAGACACCGCAGCTCATCCAAAACAACAAAAGTGATTGTGGGGCATCTCTAGCATGAGAGAGCTCCCTGCCAACACAAAAAGCTAACCCAATGCAGTTACTCTTCTGTCAAAAGAAGAAACCTCTAAGCCATGCTTGTCTAATCAAGGCATCAAAGTTGTTGAAGAGACAGATGGATATATTAAGACCTCTCGAACCTCAGAAGGCTCGAGAGCATTGTAAAGAGCTATAAATATCTGAAAGTAAGATGTAATAAAGGTTCAACTTCTGGAGACTATTGAGACTTTGCTACTCAAAATTCTCATCTTCACTCTAGCAAATACAAGCTTCTTTTGTTGTTATATGTTCAATGTTCATATCCTCTTATGTTCTAAGCTTGCACTTGAACATGTTGTTCATGTTTTCTTTTGTATCTAGTGCAAGATAACTATCATCTTATCTCTGTGTTGATAAATTAGATTTGTAAACTTCTTTTACTGCCCGTAGCTAGCCATTCATATGTGTTTATATATGCATCTTCCAGTACAGTCAGTATTCTTCATTTACTGCCTATAGCTAGCCATTCATATGTGTTTATATGTATGCATTTGTAGGTACAGTCAGTATTCTCCATCTATCCATTGAATCTACAAACTATTGAGCATTAGTGGTCTAAAGCTTTGTAAAGTTAAGGGTGTTCATGCATGTCTTGAGTGAAAAACAAAGTTGAAATGGTTATCTGGCTTGATCCAAACCATCATTCATTCCAATAGTTTAGAGAACGATATTGAAGATTATATATTACTAGGCATCTCCGAGCTACAACCTAGGAGAGTTTCCTAGAGTGATAACATAACTAGCGTCGTTCGTGGGGAGAGGAAACTGAAGCTCAGCTTCCCTGGGAGATGACACAGACCTAGCTTTGATGATGGACAAAGTCTGGGCACTTTTTAGTTGTAATTATCTATCTGGCGACTCTAATGAAGGATGAACCTCTTGGCAACTCCTCTTCATAGTTCTAGCTCAGTTTGTGAGGCATACTCGGAGAAATCCTCAGATGCCACAAGCTGATCCAGTACCTGACCCTGAAAAAATCATAAAAGAAAGAAAGGCATTACAGAAAGGAGCATCAGCTTCAGGTAAACCTAAACAATATTCCATATCTCTTCAAGAAAATCCTACAATAGAACAAATACATGTTGAGAGTATGGCATCTAATGCTAGCAGTGAAGAAAAACTCTTAGAGATTTATAAAGCTCCTTATTATGTAGGTTCTCCTTTTGTTGTAAGCCCAAAGGAAACCTCACCTCCTATCCATCATACTCCTTTAGTCCTATCAATCACTCTATTTAGTCAATTTAGTGTCTCCTAAATTGCTACATAAGTTATCAATCCGGGAGTCATAAACTGATGAAGTGTAGTAAATTGTATGTGCTAGACAACCCGTTTCTTACCTCACTGTTTTCAATTTTATCTTGTTTTGGGGTTTTTTTCTTGTTTGTCTCCTAAAGTGTTTTAATGCAAATGGAAATCCGAGTCTAAAGTTTTAAGAATAATTTTAAAGATCAAGTGTGGATGTATAATTGAAGACAAGGTTTATGCTTCTTATGGTAATTTCCAAACTTAGAACTTAAAAGATCTTAAAACACACTATCTACAAAATCAGAATTTGAACAAGAGTGTAAACATGCAGCTACATAAATCAAGCTAAAGATGAAGTATTGAAAATGAGGTTACTATCTCTGTTGTCCATCCTAATGATAGAATTAAAATCTAATAAACTACCACACTCAAAACTGAAAAGTAAAGAAACTGGAAACTAGTCAATGATTTCACCCATAATCACAATATTTCATCAATTAACTTCTAAAACAGGGTTAAGCTAAAGATTCCAGAAATATCATCATATGACATGAAAGAATGACATTTAAATTATCTAATTTGCACTCTAATGAAATAAAAGTCAATTAGTTCATCTATAATCACAATATTTCGTCAATTAACTTCTAAAACGGGGTTAAGCTAAAGACTCCAGAAATATCATCATATAGCATGAAAGAACTGATATCTAAACTATCTACTTGTAGACTAATGAAAGCAAAATCAATTACTTCACCTATAATCACAATAGCTCACCAATTAACTTTTAAAACAGGGTTAAGCTAAAGGCTCTGGAGATATCATCATATAGCATGAAGAACTGATATCTAAACTATCTTAAGCAGTAAACAAATCTCACTAAATAAAAGAATAGCAATTGGAATTGAAAACTAAAGTTCAGCAACGGAAGAAAGTCTTAGATCACCACTTGATGCAAAAACTACATTAAGAAGCTCGAGCATAACCAGACTTAAAGAACTATTCTGAAGTGCACTGATCAGTGTTAGTACAGAATGTAACCTGCAAAAACATGTATAGGATTAGAATGATTAAAACCATAAGCAAAACATGAGAAATGTACAGCTCAAATGAGAGAAAATATATAGGAAAAACTATACAAAACAAAAGAAGGGACGTCAACTACGCAGGGGCTCTCTACACAGCTTTGGACTAACACACTGTCACTTCAAGCCATGCTTAAACAACCATGTGAAAAACAGAGTTTTGTATTATGAAACAGAGGAATATGTCTCTTAGTTACACAACAGAAAAATAATGCTATATCAATAGTATCAAGAACTAACTATCTGCGTTGCAAACCCTTATATTTATAGAGGAAATGGATAACTGTATCTCAGAGGAATTTCTTCAGCAATAGGCATGTGAATAGGTCAAAATCCAAGAATTCAGCCTCTTGATTTCCATGAGCAGTAAATCTATGCAAGGTGGATGTTGGATTGTGTTATGGAGATGGCTTTCAGGCGGCAAAAATGGATTCACGAGTTCAAGAATGGCTTTGGGCTTCTTTTACATGCAGGAACAGAGTCCTAGTTGACGTAGAACTCTCTTTTGACCACCCTTTGACCGGTACCTTTCTTTATGAATTTGGCTAATCAAATAGGACCCCATCCATGTGTGGATCATTCCTGAGCTGCCCATGTGTCTGATTCCTCCTACTGACACATGTAACCTACAGAACAATGAAAATAGCTACAAAATTTCAAGTTAGCTACGGAAAGTGGCTACATTCCATAGCCGATTAAAAAAACCTAGATCAGATAGCACACACAATAATATAATTTGAAAATCACTCAAATACACTCCTGAAATCAACATGTAACAAATTTTGATAGCTTAGGAGGCATTGACATGGGAAAATAGAAGAGAAAGGGTTTAAGAAAATGTATAGAACAGAGGTAGTTTTGGGGCTCAACATAGCCCCACTGCGAAGATGTTGCATGTCCTCATGCAACCAAAATTGTAACTATCCTTCCTTCAATTCATCTGTTTTGAAACTTCTGCTAAGACATCTAACCTTTTCTTCTTCTTTCTTGTTGTCACTATCATCCTGGGTTTCATCATGAGGCATCTATACTTGAGATTGATGAGGGCTCTACTCAACCTCCTATTTTTCTTCTCCTATTTTTCTTCTTCAGTTTTCTATTTTTCTTGTGCCATAATCCTAAATGTAGCATCGTATTGTCATGGATAATTTTGTCCAATTTGTTTTTCTCTTTTAATGTTTCATTCTCCTTTTGGATATGCCTGTTTCGGAATTCCAGCTCATAAATTCCTTGCTTCAATGACTAGATCAAAGTTTCCTGAGTTGTACTTGGCTGATTAGATGAAGTTCCCTGTTCTGCTGTATTATTTTCCAATGATTCAATGAAATCATACATCTATTGCTGAGTTTGATCAATTTCTGGTGTTGTCTTCCTTGGACTAGTTTCAAAGTCTAACTGAGGAGAAGGAGAATATTGTGGACTTTGATTAGGTGGAGTGTTTTCTGGTGACTGATCTGGAGTTTCAGCTCCCAAGTCTATGAAGTGAGCTCCTTTGATTTGCGTTTTCATCAATTTTCCCTTTAATATAGAGATTCTTCTTAGACCTTGTGAGCTTGTGTCTTCCTTTTCTATGCTCTATTTTTCCTTTCCTTTTTGTTTTGCCTTAGTTGATTGTTCTTTAAGATAAATTAACCTCTCAGAAAGCATTTTCTCTTCTTCTGAAGAAGGCTTAGGAGTTTGGTAAATGTATTCAATATTCTTCTTCCTTTATGTTTTACTTATTTCCTAATCTCAGTGAATGTTTCAGAAGGCAATTCTTCTTTACTAGTTTCCTTGGTCACACTAGTAGGAGTATCTTGGATTTTTAAATTTGTTCTTTTCCTCCTACTTTTCTTTCTTGAACTCCCCTCAGGCACTTTAGGAGGGTCTTGGAAGAAATTCCTAACTAGGAATTTTTCCCATGTATCTTTCCTCTCTTTCAAATGATTCTCAACTAGGATCTTAATAAGGCCATGATGGTAGAGATGAGGCTCCACATCATCTATATTCTTTTGCACAGTAGTAGACATTTTTATCAAACTACTCAACAAGAAATAAGGAAGGTTGGTAGTTTCATTTTCCAAGAAATTCATTAATAATCTGACATGATACATGTACATGGAGCCATACTTGCCCTCGCATGGAATGAATTTCTGAATGATCAACAACAGACTAGTCCATCTATATTTTAAGGCTGAAACAAGAATTCCTTGTTTAAAGATTGATATGTCCATACTTGGATTACGAAGAATGACCCTCCAGACCTTTTCATCAAAGTCCTTGTTCTTAAACCATCTCTCCCCTTCTTGTGGAAGCTCTGTTGCTACTACAATGGATGACTCTGTCACTGGAAATTTGATGTCCCCAATTTCAACTTCTACACCATTGAAAGATCTTGAAAATGTTTTTGTAACCTCCTTATTACAACCTTGAACTTCTTAATAAACTGAAACCATCTTTCCTTCTTCAATGTGCTCTTAAGCTACGGGTATCCCTCCATTAATTTAGCTCCTTCGGGCTCTGTTCTCACTATAAGACCCATTCCTCCTTCTTACAGTGAAGATACCTCTGTCAATGATAGTTTTATGGGAGCATAACAGTTATGTGAGCGGAAAATAGAAGAGGGCTACAGAGAAAATCAGTGATTACAAAATGGGAAGAACGCGGAGCATGAAATGAGAGTGGGTTCGCGGAGCAGAAGTCTATGTAAACAAATAATGAACTGAGGATTGTAAAACTTGGTGTGGAAGCCTGGAGGTAGAGTGTCACTCATGAAATTTGTGAAAATGAACAGAGTTTGAGTTCATAAAAGGCTGCGGAGTGGACGTCAGTGGGTTCATTAAAGGGTTGCGGATTGGAACGCTAGTGGAAGAGAGCCATAATCAATCAGCTCACGTCTGCATGATTAGCCATTTTAACAAGTGTAATAGGATGTACGACTAAGTATGAGTTAAACTTGGGAATGGATTATGAGACTATTAGGATTGATGTGGAGGATATGGTGGAGTTAAGGTAGCCATCAAGTCAAATCATTACACATTATGGAGCTTGTGATTTACAAACTATACAAATTATGCTTTTGAAATGCTATTTGAAAATGCTTTTGTCCATACCTTGGAATCATACCTCTTTCATTTTGCTAACTTTTAATTGGCTGCCTTTGTAGGTGCTTTTAGGTGCTAATGTCTTGAAATATCTTCTTCTTCCATACATCCATCTCGCTTCTATTATTATTTGGCTTATCACTTGACTATCACAGCAGAGTAATAGAGGATTAGCTGTAAAATCAGCAATCAGCTGCGGAATCAGAATTCAGTTGTGGAAACTGACATAGTGAATGACATATGACTTGGCAAATGAATGGAAATGAAAAATGATTGTATGGATGATACATGGAAAGGTGAAAATGAAGATAATCTGGAAGAAATTTTATTGATGGAATTTGGTGGCGATATGGAGCGAAATGAAATGAAATGGAATGGAACAAACTATGAGTGAAATAAGAAATTTTTTGTTTTGGAAAATATAGGGCGTCAAAATCTTTTAATTTTCGCCCTGTATTTTCTGAATAAGACTGCCAATTAGTGATTGGTTTTCAGGCTTATACATTAATTTTTTTTTATTTTTTTTTAGATGATGATGAAAAGAACAAAGACTAGGATGGTGGAGAAGAATGATTCTTCTTCACCAACCTCATTGTAGAATTATCTTGAAATATTTTGATAAACTCCTCCTTTGAGAGTGGCTTATGATATATCTTCAACCTACGACCATTCACAATGAGAGGAGTTTGATTCTCATAAATTGTTTTGATTCTTACCGCTCCATTGCTGAAAACGTTTTCAATCTCATATGGCCCAAGCCAATGAGTCTGAAATTTGCCTTGAAAATCTTTCAACTTTGAATGAAATAGCAATGCCCAATCTCCTTCTTGAAACTTTTTGTCCTTGATGTATTTGTCATTCCACTTAGCTCTCTACTGCAAAACTAGATCAGTTCTTTGAACTGCCTCTTGTCTGATCTCATCTAGTTCATTCAACTGGTCTAGTCTATGCTTTTGAGCTTTTGATAAATCCATTCCCAACTGCCATCTTGAAGTTTTTAACTTGGAACTCAATGGGGAGCAAAACTTCCTTCCCATAAACAAGTTCATAGGGAGTGTGCCCTGTTGTGTTCCTCCATGTAGTTCTGTAGGCCCATAAGGCTTGAGGAAGCCTTTTTGTCCAATATCTTCTGTGTAAATGCACAGTCTTGGTAATGATTCCTTCAATTACTTTGTTTGTGGACTCCACTTGACCATTTTCTTGCAGATGATAAGGAGTGGATTTTCTATGCTTGACCTTGTACTCTTCCATCAGCTTCTCCATCATTCTGGATGTGAATTGACTTCCCTGATCTGTCACAATTTCTCTTGGAACACCAAAGTGAGTAAAAATATCCTCATAAAGAAAATTAACTACTATATTTTCAGTAGTAGAAATAATGCTTTGGCTTCTACCCATTTAGTGACATAATCAGTACATACCAATATATACTTTTTTTGCTTTGATGGAGGATTAATAGGTCCAATAAAGTCTAAAGCCCATTTTTCAAAGGGTTCAATGAGTAAAGCCCATTTGTCAGCAAAGTGTCCATCCCACGACTCACCATGACATGCTTTGAGAATATAAGGCATTTCATCTTCCCTGACACATCTTCTGATCACAAAGTCTAGCCCTGTTTTAAACAATTTGTTAGAAATCCATGAATATCTTGAACTATCCTGAATAATCTTTGTTATTTCACTAGGAAATAAATGTGGAGGTAGTTTCCCTGTAACGAAATAGTTAGCAATATTTGCAAACCAAGGAGTTTTAGTAGTTACTGCAAATAAGTATTCATAAGGAAACTTATCCTCTACAGGA
>APFE030396861.1:38403-69533 GCA_000404065.3 Pinus taeda | reverse complement strand
GAATGCACACCCTCCATTTACCGTTCTTTTTGGGTACTATCACCAAAGGAGAAACCCATCAGGTATCTGAGATTGGGTAAATGAAGTTCACATTGAGTATTTTTTGGAGCTCTTCTTTCACAATCTCCCTAAGATTTGGATTCATCCTTCTCTAAGGTTGTCTTATTGGTCTACTGTTTTCCGCAGTATAGATATAATGGATGCAAGTCTTAGGGTCAATACCTTTCATATCAGTATACTCCCATGCAAAATGTAGCTGAATGCTTTTGTAAGATTTTGGTTAGCTCTTCTTGTTGTAACTTTTCCAAATTTTTGTTGATATTCAATGTTTTACCTGGAAAACTTTCAACTGCAGAACTGCCAAACTCTTCCATAGAGTAGAGAGACATTTGCCTTGATGACAAGTATTCAATATCATAATCTAATTGAAATTGTGTGTGATCATATTCTGAAGATGTTTCAAATTTTTCTAATGTGTTCAAGACTTGACTATCTTCACTAACCTTAGAGAGAGTAAAGGTAGGTTGTATAGCATCTTCATCATCGACCCATTCATTGTCTCCTACTTCTGTAATTTCTTTTGCTGGAGGATACAAAGTAAATTTCTTTGTTGAACTACCATCAGAAATGTACATGTCACCAAATCTAAAACTAATAAAAGCATCATTTTTGGCTACCCAAGGTCTTCCTAAGATGAGTGGGTGTCCTCCTAGCTTATTCTTGGGAGTCAAAATCATGAAATCCATGGGATATTCCCAATAATCTAAGGAGACCGAAATATCTTCCAGTACACCATCTAGTTTGATTACTAATCTAACTGCAAGTTGCAATAACGTAGGTGTGAATAGAAGATTAGGAATTTTAAGTTGTTCCATAGTCTGTCTACTCATAATGTTTATAGCAGCCCCTAAGTCAATTAATGTCTTTGGAATTTCTATTCCATTTATGTGTGTCTTGACAATTGGACTACCTGGATCCACATATTTTTGCATGGTAATCTTTCCCATCATGATATCTACTATTTTTCCTACCAGGTGGATTGTTTTTGTGTCTCTTGGTTTCCTACCTCATCTTTTGATACTCAAATCCTTTATTGTTTTTGCTAGAATAGGAATCTCTCTAATGGATTGTAGTAAGGGAATCTTGATACATACATTCTTTAATTCATCTAGGAAATCATAGTCAGGCAACAAGATTTTTTTTTCCACCCCCCTGTCAATTTGTAATCTCTCAGGGAAAGGAGGTGTGGATGTAGATACAGGTTGCTCAACTATAGGAGTTGTGGAGGTTGATTCTTTTGGTTTTCTATTTGAGTGGTTTGGTTTTGAAGGTATGCTTCTTCAAAACTTTTATTAACTTTCAGAGAATCCTCCTCAGAAGAATCTTGCTCTTCAACATCTATAGAAGGTTTTTCCTTTTCTAAAATCCTTCCAGATCTAAGTTGAACATCATTAAGATCTAGAGGAACAATCATGTATGTAGAAAATGGTTGTCCTTCTACCATGTAAGCATTCTGAGGGTTTTTGTTGTTGGGATTTGGTAATGGTTGGGCTGGTAGTTGACTTGGCTTTTGTTGAAATGGAATCAAGAGTTGAGGATTTTTATTTTGTTGAGGAGGTTGTTGTTGTGGATTTTGTTGTTGGTTTTGTGGGGGAAGATAGCCCTAATAAGATGGAGGATATTGATAATATTGAGCAAATCTCCCGTAAGGATTTTGTACCCCTTATGCCCATGATTAAGATTGATACTGATTTTGAGGTTGAGGCCAAGGTTGTTCCCAAGAATTCCAATTTGGTGGGGGCTGAAAATTCATTGGAATGTTAAATCCTTGATTTTGTTGCCCTTGCCAAGGTCTTCTTGAGAAAAAGCAAAGAGATTCTACAGAATTTGGATCCTCCTAAAAGACAGCTTTAAGCCTTGAAATTGAAGGAAAATCCTTGGTATCACGACTTTCTAAGCAAATCATACATGTTTCTATAAATTTTGCATCTAAGGGACATTCTCTTAGAGCATGTTTCTTTCTACATTTTGGGCAAAAGATAGCTAAGGCATGAACTTTTTTTTTCTGCTTGTTTTGAATTTTGAGGGTGTTTAGTTGTTCACTAAGACTCCCTAGAATGTCATTTTTGAACTCATCAAGCATATTGCCAATCTTTACCCTACTTACTGTCCCAGTTGCAAATTTGTTTGCTTTAATAAGAGAAGGATCTCTAGGCCCTTTTCCAGTTTTAGATTTTTGCCTTGAGATATGGACACATAGTTCTGGTATGTCACTTAGTGGAAGTTGAGAGATGTCTCCCTTCCCCATCATGTTTAAAATATCTATCCATTCATCTCTAATGGCTTTCAATAAAAGGGATTTCAAGGTTTCCTCATCTAAATTGTTCACTTTTGCTCTCTTTAAGTTGTATTGAAACCTCTCAAGCAAATCCTCTAAATTATCATCTTCTTTTTGCATCATTTTAAATACCTCATCCTTATGATTAGTAGTCATACAATAATCCAGATATCTATCGAAAAATGCCTACCTCATATCATTCCAAGTCCTAGTAGATTGAGTGATTAAACCCATAAACCATTTGAGAGCAGCCCCTTTCAATGTTGAAGGGAACAATTTGAGTTTTTGAGAGTCTTATAAATAATCATAGGTTCGGCATAAGACTTCAAACTCAAATAGAAATGTTTCAGGATCCTCACTTCGCAATCCATAAAAGTTCGGGAGGACAGATGGTGAAATGTTTTTCATTGTTGTATGAGTTTCCTCATCTACTATAGGGAATCCAAATGAGTTGTCTCCTTCCCTATTTCCCCCATTGTTACCTCTACCTCCTCCATTGTTACCTCTACCACATCCATTATTTCCTCTACCTCTACCTCTACCCCCTCCTCCAAATAGTGGAAATTCTCCATCTTGTACTTCTTCTGCCACGATATTTTCCTCAGAATCTTCTGGTTCCTCTATTAATGGCTGATGAGAGAGAGTTTCTACCTCCTCTTATTCTATAGGTAATTCTATTTCTTCCACTGCAATAGGCTCCCCTATGGAGGTGAAGAAGGGTTCTTCTCCTAGGTCAGATTTAGTAGATGGAGTGGGAAAATATTCTAATTCAGTTGATGCCCCTTGAATTCCAGGAATCCTAAGGCTGGGAGTATGAGTCTAGGATAGAGTTGTATCTTGCCTATTCCTTGAAGTAGTTGGAGTTGTAAAAATTGAACTTTTGCCCCTAGCTATAAACCTTCCCCTAGGATCTCTCTCTCCATGCAAATCATTTTTTTTATTTTTAATGATTTTTAATTGGGCTAATAATCCTTTTTCTGATCTTCTAGATCACACTAGGTGCAAGAAGAGAGCATACTCAAGAAATTACTGAACTAATAGCTCTCTTTTCTAATCCTCCAAATCACATTAGATGCAAGAGGAGAGCATACTTCAAGAAATTATTCATTTTTCCCTTCTTCTTTTTATGAATGTAAGAGATAGGCTACCTAGTTACACTTCCCCGACAATGGCGCCAAAATGTTTAGTCAATTTTGTGTGTCCTAAATTGCTACATAAGTTATCAATCCAGGAGTTGTAAACTAATGAAGTGTAGTGCACTATATGTGCTAGACAACCCTTTTCTTACCTCATTGTTTTCAATTTTATCTTGTTTTGGGTTTTTGTTCTTGTTGGTCTCCTAAAGTGTTTTAATGCAAATGGAAATCCGAGTCTAAATTTTTAAGAATACTTCTAAATATCAAGTGTAGATGTAGAATTAAAGACAAGGTTTATGCTTCTTATGATCATTTCGAAACTTAGAACTTAAAAGATCTCAAAACACACTGTCTACAAAATCAGAATTTGAAAGAGTGTAAACATGCAGCTACATAAATAAAGCTAAAAATGAGGTACTGAAAATGAGGTTACTATCTCTGCTATCCATCCTAATTACAGAATTGAAATCTAATAAACTACTGCACTCAGAACCAAAAAGTAAAGAAACTGGAAACTAGTCAATGATTTCACCCATAATCACAATATTTCGTCAATTAACTTCTAAAACAGGGTTAAGCTAAAGACTCCAAAAATATCATCATATGGCATGAAATAATGACATTTAAGTTATCTAATTTGCACTCGAATGAAAGAAAAGTCAATTAGTTCATCTATAATCACAATATTTCGTCAATTAACTTCTAAAACGGGGTTAAGATAAAGACACTGGGAATATCATCATATAGCATGAAAGAACTGACATCTAAACTATCTACTTGCAGACTAATGAAAGAAAAATCAATTACTTCACCTATAATAACAATAGCTCACCAAATAACTTCTAAAACAGGGTTAGGCTAAAGGCTCCGGAGAAATCATCATATAGCATGAAGAACTGATATCTAAACTATCTTAAGCAGTAAACAAATCTCACTAAATAAAAGCATAACAACTGGAATTGAAAACTAAAGTTTAGCAGAGGAAGCAAGTCTCAAATCACCACTTGATGCAAAAACTACATTAAGAAGCTCGAGCATAATCAAACTTAAAGACCTATTTTGAAGTGCACTGATCAGTGTTAGCAAAGAATGTAACAAGCTACAAAAACATGTTTAGGATTAGAATGATTAAAACCACAAGAAAAACATGAGAAATGTACAGCTCAAATGAGAGAAAATATACATGAAATACTAAACAAAACAAAAGAAGGGACCTTAGCTACGCAGGGGCCCTCTGCACAACTTTGGACTAATACGTTGTCACTTCAAACCACGCTTAAGCAACCATGTGAAAAACAGAGTTTTGTATTATGAAACAGAGGAATATGTCTCTTAGTTATGCAACAGTAAAATAATGCTATATCAACAGTATCAAGAAATAACTATCTATGTTTCAAACACTTATATTTATAGAGGAAATGGATAACTGTATCTCAGAGGAATTTATTCAGCAATAGACACGTGAACAAGTCAAAATCTGAGGATTTAGCCTCTCGGTTGCCATGAGAAGTAAATCTATGCGAGGTGGATGTTGGATTGCGTTATGGAGATGACCTGCAGGTGGCAAAAACGGATCCACAAGTTCAGGAATGGCTTCAGGTTTCTTTTACGTGCAGGAACAAATTCCTAGTTGACGTATAACTCTCTCTTGACCACCCTTTGACTAGTACCTTTCTTTATGAATTTGGCTAAGAAAATAGGACCTCATCCATGTGTGGATAATTCCTGAGCTGCCCATGTGTCTCATTCCTCCTACCGACACCTATAACCTACGAAACAATGAAAACTATTGTGGAACTGTGAGTTAGCTGCATAAAGTGGCTACATTCCGTAGCTGATAAACAAAAACTAGATCAAATATCACACACAATGATATAATTTGAAAATCACTCAAATACACTCCTGAAATCAACATGTAACAATTTTCGATAGCTTAGGAGGCACTGACATGGGAAAATAGAAGATAAAGGGTTTAAGAAAATGTATAAAAGAGAGGTAGTTTTGGGGCTCAACACACTCCTCAGCCCTCTGTCATTCAGACTTCCAATACCCTTATAGCCACCACAACTATGGCAGGCCCATAAGCACCTACCAAAATGGAAAGAATCATAGCTACTAGGTATGGACCTCTAGTACTACCAACTCCTTTGAATACCATGCCCACTAGAGAATATCAGAAGTATATGCCTAAGTTCACTCGGACTGAAGGTGTTATAGTTGAAGAACATCTTGAGTCATTCTATAGCTATGCTGATAATCTAGACATCAGTGAGGACGATGTGTGGATGAGAGTCTTTGTCCAAAGTCTGGATGGAGAGGCTAGAAAATGGTTCAGAGAACTGACCACAAGGTCTATAGCAGATATTGAGGCTTTAGAAAATGCAGTCATAAAGCATTGGGGGGATAAGAAGGGTCTACTCTACTATCACACCAAGTTTGGCAACTTAAAGAGGGAAAATGGTGAGTTGCTATTTGATTTTAATAAGAGGTTTAACCGCATGTACAGCAAGATACCAGCTGAAGTAAAACCCACCACTACCTCTGCTAGACTCATCTATGCCAGTGCCTTTGATTCTGAATTCTATTTACTGTTGAGGGAGAGGCGATGTGCTACTTTGGATAATATGCAAGATGCAGCCTTGGAGGTAGAATCAAACATCATGGTTGTAGAGAAGCTTAAGGGGAATGTTGATAGAAGGAGATAGAGGGGTGAGTCTTCATCATCCTCAGATCCCAAGAGAGATAAAATGACCAGGGTGATAGAGTCATTAGCCTCTGAGATCTCCACATTAAAGGTTGAGCAATGCCCTGGGAAAGGAAGAGTTCCTAACACCTAGGCTCCTAGAGATCCAAATCCATATAGAAGAGTAAATGAGCAATTGCAGATTCTGCAAAGAAGTAAATATGCCAATGAAGACCAATGGGTAAAGACCCCTTTCAGAACACAATCATGGAGGAAGATTAGTTTGAAGAAGATGATGAGATCCATTGTATGGAAGACAAAGGCAGTGCCCCCTTTTTGACCTCAGCTCCCTATGAAAAGTCATTATTCAATGACCAGATTAACCAAGAGTGGGGTGGTGAAGCTGTTCTGCAAGATGAAGATTAGCACAGATATAATCTAAGGTCAAACATGAATAATGCCAAGGAAACTCATGTTCAAAGAGTTATTTTCCCTCCAGTACCGCAAGCTAATAAGCAAAATCCACTAGCAATTGATCTTATCATCCTCAAAGCTCCAACTCACGAGGTAAGAGAGGCCCTCACAAGTCTCCTTCTCCTTTCAATTTTGAATCAAAAATGCAGAAGCTAAGAATACCTATACCTCTGATTGAACTAGTGAAGAATGAGTCCTTCAAGAAATCTATCCTCGAGGCCCTTGAGCCTAATGCCATCCAAGCCTCCACCAACTATGTAAATCTACAATATGACAAACCAGTGGTTGTTCTCAGCCCAATGATTGAAAATTATGAGGACAACTCCTCCTCATTCTATGTCTCTATGACTATTCATGATAAAATCCTTGACAATTTCCTTCTAGACACTGGAGCCAGAAATAATCTAATGCCCAAGGTTATCATGGATGAGTTGGGTCTTGACATTACCAAGCCTTATCATGACCTATTTTCTTTTGACTCTAGAAAGGTGAAATGTCTAGGATTAATCAAGTACCTAACCATCACCTTATCTCAGTTGCCCATGAAAAGCATGTTGATGGATATTGTGGTAGCAGATGTACCCCCCAATTTTCGCATGTTGCTTTCCAGAGGCTGGATCAAGAGATTAGGTGGAACATTGCAAAATGATATGTCCTATGCTACTGTCCCAGTTTTTGGTGAAAATAGGAGATTGTAGACAGAGGCTCAGGTGTCTTATATCATCAGTGATGAGAAGAATCCCACTAATCATCCCATATATGCTATCGACACTGATTTTGGAGCCTGTATTCTTCAGATTGAAGAATCTCAGTTGGCCCCCACATAGCTTAAGAAACCAATTTGCCAAATCACAGAGGAAGAAGGCCCACAGATTTGGGAAATGTTCTTTGATGGAGCTTGCTCTAAGGAAGCTACAGGGGCAGGTGTAATCCTTACGTCCCCCACACAGGAATGCATTCATTTATGTTTCAAATTAACTTTTCAGGTCACAAATAACATAGCAGAGTATGAAGCCTTGATATTGTGCTTAAACATTGCTAAAGAAATGTGCATCAAAGGCTTGAAAGTGTTTGGAGACGCAAACCTCATCATTGAACAGGTCAATAAAACTTTCCAAGAAAAGCATCCAAGCCCAAAAGCATAGAGGGATAAGGTATGGAAGCTCAAGGATTCTTTTAATAATTTCAACATTTTTTACATCCTGAGAATGAAGAACCAGCTTGTCAATTCCCTTGTTGTGCCTGCTAGCACATTTATTCCTCCCTTGCCTTCTAAATTGACATATGAAGTTCAGGTGAAATATAGACTGTCTTTGCTTGAAAATATCAAATACTAGAAATTTTTTGATGACGATGATGAAATTAATAGGTTTTTACAAGTCGTTGAGGAATTTTCTGAAACTCACATCGACCAAGAAAATGAAACCATGGAAGGATGTAGCCAGTCCAAGATAAAGGACGAGATTGGCCGAGGAAGCATTGTCCAACTACTTAGTAACCATATACCCAAAGGATTGGTACCTCTAGAGAAGGTGTTTGATCATAACAATGTGCCTTATAAGCCCGCCAAAAAAGAAAATGAGTCTTTTGTTCATAAAAATAATATAGGTAGCCCAGCCCATTCGAAATAAATAAATCTGTCCACTCATTTGTCTTCTGCCCAGAATTCCGAGTATTGCACCCTCATGAAGCAATTCACTAATATTTTTTCCTGGGAATAAAGTGATCTTAAAACCTATGAAACAAACATCATTTAGCATAATATTCCACTAGAAAAGAACACCATCCCTTTTAAGCAAAAATTAAGACCTATCAGCCCTCTCTTATTACCTTTGATTGAGAAAGAAATCAAGAAGCTGTTGGATGCCAAAATCATAGTTCCCCTAAGGTATTCAAAGTGGATATCTAACCTTGTTGTGGTAAGAAAGAAAATTGGAGAAATCAAGCTTTGTGTTGACTTCTGAAATCTGAACAAATGCTCTAAAAAAGATAACTACCCCCTGCCTAAGATGGAACACTTGCTTCAAAAAGTTTCAGGGGCTAGAGTCATGTCTTTCTTAGATGGATTTTCAGGTTACAATCAGATTGTTGTACATCCAAAAGATCAAGAAAAGACTGCCTTCAGTACTCCTTGGGGCACTTTCATGTACTCCAAGATTCCTTTTGGACTCATGAATGCTGGGGCTACTTTTTAGAGGGCCATGGACATAGCCTTTGTGGGAGAGAAGGACAAGTTTGTCATTATTTACCTTGATGACATAACAGTCTTTTCCAGTAGTCACAAGGACCATTTGCAGCATTTGAAGAAGGTCTTTCTAAAGTGCAGACAATTTGGAATTTCGATGAACCCAAAGAAACCACAATTTCCTCTAGAAGAAGGAAAACTTCTAGGACATATTGTTTCTACTAAAGGTGTGAATATTGATCCGACAAGAGTTCAAGAAATTCAGACATTGTCCATCCCAAGGTCAAAAAGGGACGTTCAACCCTTCCTAACTAATATTAACTTTGTAAGGAGGTTCATTCCAAACTTTGCAGAGCTAGTGAAGCACATCATTTCCATGTTGAAGAAAGGATCAGAAATAAAATGGACAGATGCTACAAGAAGCTCTTTTGAAGCCATCAAACAAGATATCATGGAAGCTCCCACTCTAATCAGCCCAGATTATACTAAGGAGTTATGTATCTTCTCTTTTGCCTCTTATGTTACACTTGCAGTAGTTCTGTTGCAGAAAAATGATGAAGGCATAGAGCACCTCATGGCCTTTTTCATCAAAACTCTAAGGGATGCTGAACTAAGGTATGACCTTATTGAAAAACAAGCTTATGCTCTCATAAAATCTGTAAAGGAATTCATAATTTATATTATGCATTCCAAAGTGGTTGCATATGTGCCTTTAGCCTCAGTAAAATATGTATTAACTTAGCTAGATATTGATGGAAAGAGAGCTAAATGGATTGCAAAATTTATAGAGTTTAACATAGAGGTGAAGCCCACTAAGCTTGTCAAAGGCCAGGGCTTAGCTAAACTTATGGCTGAAAAAAATTGCAGCTTGTTAGACATAAATTGCATGCGTCTAGATTCAGATGATGAGTAGATCGAGGAAGTAGCAGAAAAGAAAAAGCAGAATCAATCTTTGGCTGAAAATATAGCCACCTGTGAATGGTATTTCAGCATAGTTCATTTTTTGCATAAAATAGAAGTCCCTCCAGGGCTTAGCTCAAGTCAAGCCTGGGCCATTAAACTCAGATCAGCCAAATTCTGCATTAGTAAAAATCTGCTTTATTGGAAATACCCATCATGAATCCTCTTGAGATGTCTAGATAAAGGAAAATCTGTGGAAGTCATGCACCAGTTCCATTCTAGCATCCGTGGAGGGCATCATTATTGGAAAACCACAACCCACAAAATCCTAAGGGCTGGTATTATTGGCCTACTTTGTTCTCTGATGTGTTTTCTTTTGTGAAATCTTGTGACAAATTTCAGAGGTTTGCAAGAATTCAATAGCTAAAATCTTTGTCCTTGAAGCCAGTACATGTCAATGGTCTCTTCCAATACTGGGGCTTGGACTTTATAGGCGAGATCAACCCACATTCCAGTGACCAACACAAATGGATCTTGGTAGCCACTGATTATTTCACCAAGTGGATTGAGGCTATACCCACTAAGAATGCCAATTATCAAGTTGTCATAAAGTTCTTGAATGAGAATATTTTCACTAGATTTTGTTGCCCAACCAAACTAGTCACTGATAATGCAGCAAATTTCAAGGAAAAAGAATTGGTGGACATGACTAAATCCATGGGCATTCAATTGGTCCATGCTACCTCATATTACCCTCAAGGAAATGGCCTGGCAGAATCATCTAACAAGAGTCTAATAAGGGTAATCAAAAAAATATTAGAGGACAACAAAAAGAGTTGGGATTCCAAGTTGAAGTTTGCACTGTGGGCTGACAGAGTTACCATCAAAAACTCCATAGGGAATTCTCCATTTAATTTGGTTTACGACACTGATGATGTTTTCCCTATCTAGCGGATTCTCCGTGTGGCTAAATTCTTGCAAGAAGAACAAGATGAAAAGAATGACATGGTAAGAATAATGAATAACCTAGTTGAACTATAGTAGATCAGAGAGTAGCTGGTTGAGAAGTCAAAAGCTCATCAGAAGAAAATCAAAGAAACCTTTGAGAGAAAGGCAAAAGTGGACAATTTCCAAGTTGGTGATTGGGTTCTCAAGTGGGATACATTTAAGGAAAAGAAAGGTAATCATGGTAAGTTTGACTCTTTATGGACAGTTCCATTTGTTATCACTCAAATTCAGCAGAACAATGCATTTATTCTGCATAGTCTGGAAGGAGGAGATGCTTTTGGTAGCCCATTCAATGGGCGATTTTTGAAACTTTATTTCATTTAAGGCTTTAAAGCCATGGTATTGTAAATATGTTTTTCCAGTTTTTATTTCATTGCAAAAGCCCAATGGAACACCAGGAGGAAGATTTGATCTTGTTTTTATAAGAAAGGCATTCTGTTGTAGTTTTTGAAACCTCATAGGGAGGATTTCATCCCCAAAAGGAGCCAGTGTTAGCCTTGGAAGAATTTGGCCCAAAAACTGATCCAAAACACTAATAATGGATTCAAAATTTGCTTGAGGATGATTCAAAGATCAAAACCAGCACATGCCAAGAACCCTTAGCATGGTAGAAAAGCACTATCGAGAGGCTAAAACACTCAAAAAACATTGAAAAACCATTATCGCAAGCATAGACAGTGCAATGCACAGCAGCCGTTAGATCTGGATGATCAACGGCCCAGATCTAAGTGGCAAATTGCAATCAGTGCTATGCAGAGGAGGACTTAGGGTCGGGCGGAGGACACCCCCAATCAACGATCTCCGATGATCGAATTGTAGGGTCGCAATCAGCAGGGACATATGCTGTGTTATGTGAAAGACCTCTGGCTTGGGTGATATGTGATTGTGACAAGTTGCATCGCAATATCACATCAAAACATTGTGAAGGGGCGGGGCCTTTACACATTCATATGTGCGGTGTGATTAACCAGACTCGACGGTTATATACATGATATTGTATAACATTTCAGGTCCGCAGGATGGCCAGTTTTAATGCATTTTCATTGTATTGTGTATTTTAACGAAATAAAAACTGAGACTTGGGCAATGCCAATGCAATAAATCCCAAACCCGAAGGGGTCCAGGAAGGGAAATATATAATATTTGAAGTCCAGAGGGAGCCACTTTTAATGTATTTCCCGTGTTTTTTAAGTATTTCAAAATACAAAGGGAACATAGGGATAGGCCATGAGCGACTTGCGATAGCAACCCAGAGGGCGGACTTGATGGGAGAATAGACCACATCTGAGGACTTTTGAAATATGAAATGTTGAGATCTTGGTGGGATTTCTCACAGTTGTAACGTTTTCTATTTAAAACAGAAAACAGTGATTATTCGCATTTTAAAAGGAAAATAGATGCCCGAAAACCCATTCCTTCAAAAAACAGAGGCCGGGAGACAAATTGACAGGAAATAGATACCGAAAAGGGAAAAACAAGGGCCACAACATGATGGAGCCTGAAACAAACAATCATGGAGAAGCACAACAAAACACAACACAATGCAGCCCGAAACAAAAAATCATGGAGCAGAAGGCGTAGCTCATCCAAAAAAATAGAAGTGATTGTGGGGCATCTCTGGTATGAGAGAGCTCCCTGCTAGCACAACAAACTACCCCAATTTTGTTACTCTTCTATTAAAATAAGAAACCTCTGAGCCATGCTTGCCTAGTCAGGGCATTAAAGTTGTTGAAGAGATAGAGGGATAAATTAAGACCTCTCGAGCCTTAGAAGACTCAAGAGCATTGTCAAGAGCTAGAAATATCTGAAAGTAAGATGTAATAAAGGTTCAACTTCTGGAGGCTATTGAGACTTTGCTACTCAAGCTTCTCATCTTCATTCTAGCAAATACAAGCTTCTTTTGTTGTTATATGTTCAATGTTCATTTCCTCTTCTTTTCTTATCTTGCACTTGAACAGGTTGTTCATGCCTTCTTTTGTATCTAATGCTAGATAACTATCATCTTACCTTTGCATTGATAAATTAGATTTGCAAGCTTATTTTACTGCCTGTAGCTAGCCATTCATATGTGTTTATATATGCATATGTCGGTACAGTCAATATTCTTCATTTACTGCCTATAGCTAGCCATTCATATGTGTTTATATATATATGCATGTGCCAATACAGTCAATATTCTCCATCTATCCATTGAATCTACAAACTATTGAGCATTAGTGGTCTAAAGCCTTGTAAATCTGAGAGTGTTCATGCATGCCTTGAGTGAAAAATAGAGTTGAAATGGTTATCTGGCTTGATTCAAACCATCATTCATTCCAATAGTTCAGAGAACAATATTGAATATTATATGTTACCAGGCATCTCTGAGCTGTAACCTAGGAGAGTTTCCTGGAGTGATAACATAATTGGCACCGTTGTTGGGGAGAGGAAACTGAAGCTCAGCTTCCCTGAGAGAAGACACATACCCAACTTTGATGATGGACAAGGTCTAGGCACTTTTTGGTTGTAATCATCTATCTAGCGACTCTACTGAAGGACGAACCTCTTGGAGACTCCTCTTCATACTTCTAGCTCAATTTGTGAGGCATACTCAAAGAAATCCTCAGAAGCCACAAGTTGATCCAATACCTAACCATGAAAAATCATCATAGAAAGAAAGGCATTACAGAAAGGAGCATCATGTTCAGGTAAACCTAAACAATATTCCATATCTCCTCAAGAAAATCCTACAATAGAACAAATACATGTTGAGAGTATAGCATCTAATACTAGCAGTGAAGAAAAACTCTCAAAGATTTATAAAGCTCCTTATTCTTTAGGTTCTCCTTTTATTGTAAGCCCAAAGGAAATCTCACCTCCTAGCCATCATACTCCTTTATTCCTATCTATCACTCCTCAACCCTCTGTCATTCAGACTTCCAGTACCCTTATAGCCACCATAGCTATGGCAAGCCCACAAGCACCTACCAAAATGGAAAGAATCATAGCTGCTAGGTATGGACCTCTAGTACTACCCACTCCTTTGAATGCCATGCCAACTGGAGAATATCATAAGTATATGCCTAAGTTCATTGGGACTAAAGGTGTTACAGCTGAATAACATCTTGAGTCATTCTATAGCTATGCTAATAACCTGGACATTAGTGAAGATAATGTGTGGATGAGAATCTTTATCCAAAGTCTAGATGGAGAGGCTAGAAAATGGTTCAAAGAATTGACCCCAAGGTCTATAGCAAATATTGAGACTTTAGAAAATGCATTCATAAAGCATTGGGGGGATAAGAAGGATGTACTCTACTACCATGCCAAGTTTGGCAACTTAAAGAGGGAAAATGGTGAGTTGTTGTCTGATTTTAGTAAGAGGTTTAACCGCATGTACAACAAGATACTAGCTGAAGTAAAACCCATCACTACCTTTGTTAGACTCATCTATGCCATTGCCTTTGATTCTGAATTATGTTTACTGTTGAGGGAGAGGCGATGTGCTACTTTGGCTGATATGCATGATGCAGCCTTGGAAGTAGATCAAACATCATGGTTGAAGAGAAGCTCAAGCGAAATGTTGAGAAAAGGAGATAGAGGGGTGAGTCTTCATCATCCTCAGATCCCAAGATAGATAAAATGACCAAGATGATATAGTCATTAGCCTCTGAGATCTCCAAATTAAAGGTTGAGCAGCACGTTGGGAAAGGAAGAGTTCCTAACACCTTGGCTCCTACAGATCCAAATCCATATAGAAGAGCAAATGAGTAGTTGCAGATTCTGCATAGAAGCAAAGATGCCAATGAATACCAAAGGGTAAAGACCTCTTTTCAGAATGCAGTCATGGAGGAAGAGAAATTTGAAGAAGATGATGAGATCCATTATATGGAAGACAAAGGCAGTTCCCCCTTTTTGACCTCAGCTGCCTATGAAAAGTCATTATTCAATGACCAAATTAACCAAGAGTGGGATGGTGAAGTTGTTCTGCAAACTGAAGATCAGCACAGATATAATCTGAGGTCGAAGATGAATAATGCCAAGGAAACTCCCGTTCAAAGAGTTGTTGTCCCTGCAGTACAACAAGCTAATAAGCAGGAGTGACCAACAGTTGGTCCTATCATCCTCAAAGCTCGAGCTCACGAGGTAAGAAGCCCTGACAAGTCTCCTTCTCCTTTCAGTTTTGAATCAAAAATCCAGAAGCTAAGAATACCTATACCTCTGATTGAACTAGTGAAGAATGAGTCCTTCAAGAAATCTATCCTTGAGGCCCTTGAGCCTAATGCCATCCAAGCCTCCATCGACTATGTAAATCTACAAGATGACAAACCAGCGGTTGCTCTCAGCCCAATGATTGAAAATTATGAGGACAACTCCCCCTCATTCTATGTCTCTCTGACTATTCATGATAAAATCCTTCACAACTGCCTTCTGGACATTGGAGCTGGCCATAATCTAATGCCCAAGGCTGTCATGGATGAATTGGGTCTTGACATTGCCAAGCCTTATCATGACCTATTTTCTTTTGACTCTAGAAAGGCGAAATGTCTAGGATTAATCAAGGACCTAGCCATCACCTTGTCTCAGCTGCCCCTGAAAAAGCATGATGATGGATATTGTAGTAGCAGTTGTACCCCACAAGTTTTTCATGTTGCTTTCCAGAGGCTAGATCAAGAGATTAGGTGGAACTTTGCAAAATGATCTGTCCTATACTACTATCCCAGTTTTTGGAGTTGCAAATAGGAGATTGTACACAAAGGCTTAGTTGGCTTATATCATCAGTGATGAGAAGAATCCCACTAATTATCCCATCTATGCTATCGACAATGATTTTGGAGCCCGTATTCTTCATATTGAAGAATCTCAGTTGGCCTCCACGCAACTTAAGAAACCAGTTTTCTAGATCACAGAGGAAGAAGGCCCACAGATTTGGGACATGTTCTTTGATGGAGCTTTCTCTAAGGAAGCTACAGGGGCAGGTGTAGTCCTTGTGTCCCCCACATAGGAATGCATTAATTTATCTTTCAAAATAACTTTTCAGGTCACAAATAAAATAAAAGAGTATGAAGTCTTGATATTGGGCGTAAATGATGCTAAAGAAATGGGCATCAAAGGGTTGAAAGTGTTTGGAGACGTAGACCTCATCATTTAGCAGGTCAATAAAACTTTCCAAGCAAAGCATTCAAGGCTGAAAGAATAAAGGGATGAGGTATGGAAGCTCAAGGATCCTTTTAATAATTTAGCATTTCTTACATCTTGAAAATGAAGAACCAGGTTGTCGATTCCCTTGCTATGTCTACTAGCACGTTTATTCCTTCCTTGCCTCCTAAATTGGTGTATGAAGTTCAGGTGAAATGTAGACCATCTTTGCTTGACAATGTCAAATAATGGAAATTTTTTAAAGACAATGATGAAATTAATAGGTTTTTACAAGTCATTGAGGAATTTTCTGAAACGCACATCGACCAAGAAAATGAAACCATGGAAGAATGCGACCAGCCCAATCTAAAGGACGAGATTGGCTGAGGAAGCATTGTCCAGTTGACTAGTAACCATATACCCAAAGGATTGGTGCCTCTAGAGAAGTTGTTTGATCATAATGAAGTGCCTTATAAGCCTGCCAAAAAAGAAAATGAGTCTACAATTTATAAACATAATATAAGGAGCCCAGCCTATCCGAAATACATAAATCTGTCCACTCATTTGTCTTCTACCCAGAATTCCGAGTATTGCACCCTCATGAAGAAATTCGCTAATATTTTTGCTTTCGAATACAATGATCTTAAAACCTATGACACAAACATCATTCAGAATAAGATTCCACTGGAAAAGAACAACATCCCTTTTAAGCAGAAATTAAGACCTATCAGCCCTCTCTTATTACCTTTGATTGAGAAAGAAATCAAGAAGTTGTTGGATGCCAAAATCATAGTCCCCCTAAGGTATTCAAAGTGGATAGCTAACCTTGTGGTAGTAAGAAAGAAAAGTGCAGAAATCAAGCTTTGTGTTGACTTTAGAAATCTGAACAAATGCTCTAAAAAAAATAACTACCCCCTGCCTAAAATGGAACACTTCCTACAAAAAGTTTCAGGGGCTAGAATCATGTCTTTCTTAGATGGATTTTTAGGTTACAATCAGATTGTTGTACATCCAGAAGATTAGGAAAAGATCACCTTCACTACTCCTTAGGGAGCTTTCATGTACTCCAAGATGCCTTTTGGACTGATGAATGTTGGGGCTACTTTTTAGAGGGCCATGGACATAGCTTTGTGGAAGAGAAGGACAAGTTTGTCCTTATTTACCTTGATGGCATAACAGTATTCTCTAGTAGTCACAAGGACCATTTGTAGCATTTGAAGAAGGTCTTTCTAAAGTGCAAACAATTTGGAATTTTGATGAACCCAAAGAAGTCACAGTTTGCTCTAGAAGAAGGCAAACTTCTGGGACATATTGTTTCTGTTGAAGGTGTGAAGATTGATCCAGCAAGAGTTCAAGAAATTCAGACATTGTCCATCCCAAGGTGAAAAAGGGACATTCAATCCTTCCTGAGTAAGATTAACTTTGTAAGGAGGTTCATTCCAAACTTTGTAGAGCTAGTGAAGCACATCATTTCCATGTTGAAGAAAGGATCAGAAATAAAATGGACAGATGCTGCAAGAAGCTCTTTTAAAGCCATCAAATAAGTTATCATGGAAGCTCCCACTCTAATCAGCCCAGATTACAGTAAGGAGTTTTATATCTTCTCTTTTACCTCTTATGATACAGTTGCAGCAGTTCTATTGTAGAAAAATGATGAAGGCATAGAGCACCCTGTGGCCTTTCTCATCAAAACTCTAAGGGACGTTGAACTAAGGTATGACCTTATTGAAAAACAAGCTTATGCTCTCATAAAATCTTTAAAGGCATTTAGAATTTATATTCTGCATTCCAAAGTGGTTTCATATGTACCTTCAGCCTCAGTAAAATATGTATTAACTTAGCCAGATATTTATGGAAAGAGAGCTAAATGGATTGCAAAATTCATAGAGTTTAACATAGAGGTGAATCCCACTAAGCTTGTCAAAGGCCAGGGCTTGGCTAAACTTCTGGATGAAGAAAATTGTAGCTTGTTAGACATAAATTTCATGGGTCCAAATTTATATGATGAGCAGATAGAGGAAGCTGCAGAAGAGCAAAAGAAGAATCAGCCTTTGGCTGAAAATCTAGCCACCTGTGAATGGTATTCCAACATAGTTAATTTTTTGTAGAAACTATAAGTCCCTCTAGGGCTTAGCTCAAGTCAAGCCTGGGCCATTAAACTTAGATCAACCAAATTCTGCATTAATAAAAATATGCTTTATTGGAAAGACCCATCAAGAATCCTCTTGAGATGTCTAGATAAAGGACAATATGTGGAAGTCATGCACTAGTTCCATTCTAGCATCTATGGACGGCATCATTATTGGAAAACCATAGCCCAAAAAATCTTGAGGGTTGGGTATTATTGGCATACTCTATTCTATGATGTGTTTTATTTTGTGAAATCTTGTGACAAATGTCAGAGGTTTGCAGGAAGATAGCAACTAAAATTTCTGCCCTTGAAGATAGTACATGTCAATGGTCCCTTCCAGCAGTGGGGCTTAGACTTTATAGTTGAGATCAACCCACATTCCAGTGGCCAACACAAATGGATCTTGGTAGCCACTGATTATTTCACCAAGTAGATTGAGGCTATACCCACTAAGAATGGCAATCATGAAGTTGTCATAAAGTTCTTGAATGAGAATATTTTAACTAGATTTGGTTCCCCAACCAAACTAGTCACTAATAATGCAGAAGCTTTCAAGGCAAAAGAATTGGTGGACATGACTGAATCCATGGGCATTAAATTGGTCCATTCTACCTCATATTATCCTCAAGGCAATGGCCTGGCAGAATCATCTAACAAGAGTTTGGTAAGGGTAATCAAAAAATTGTTAGAGGACAACAAAAAGAGCTAGGATTCCAAGCTGAAGTTTGCACTATGGGCTGATAGAGTTACCATAAAAAATTCCATAGGAAATTCTCCATTTAAGCTGGTTTATGGCACTGATGTTGTTTTCCCTTTCCAACTAATTCTCCCTGTGGCTAAATTCTTGCAAGAAGAACAAGATGAAGAGAATGACATGGTAAGAAGAATGAATAACCTGGTTGAACCACGGCAGATCAGAGAGCAACTAGTTGAGAAGGCAAAAGCTCATTAGAAGAAAATCAAAAAAACCTTTGACAGGAAGGTAAAATTGGACAATTTCCAAGTTGGTGACTGGGTTCTCAAGTGGGATGCATTTAAGGAAAATAAAAGTAATCATGGTAAGTTTTACTCCTTATGGACAGGTCCATTTTTCATCGCTCAAATTCAGCAGAACAATACATTTATTTTGCACAGTCTGGAAGGAAGAGATGCTTTTGGTAACCTAGTCAATGGGTGGTTTTTGAAACTTTATTTCATTTAAGGCTTTAAAGCCTTGGTATTTTAAATATGTTTTTCCAGTTTTTATTTCATTGCAAAATAGACTCCATGCCCAATGGAACATTAGAAGGAAGATTTGATCTTGTTTTTACAGGAAAGGCATTGTTTTATAGTTCTTGAAACCTCACAGGGAGGATTTCATCCCTAGAAGGAGCTAGTGTTAGCCTTGGGAGCATTTGGCCCAAAAATGAATCCAAAACACTACTGAAGGCTTCGAAATTTTCTTGAGGATCATTTAAAGATCAAAACTAGCACATGCCAAGAACCCTTAGCATGGTGGAAAAGCACTATCGAGAGGCTAAAACACTCAAAAAATAGTGAAAAACCATTATCGCAGGCATAGATAGTGCAATGCACAGCAACCGTTAGATCTGGCCGATCAACGACCTAGATCTAAGTAGCAAATCACAATCGATGCTATGCAAAGGAGGACTTAGGGTCAGGCGGAGGACACCCCCAATCAGCGATCTCCGATGATTGAATCGGAGGGTCGCAATCGACGGGGACATAAGCTGTGTTATGTGAATGACCTTTGGCTTGCATGATATGTGATTGTGACAAGTCGCATCGCAATATCATGTCGGAACATTGCAAAGGGGTGGGGCCTTTACACATTCATATGTGTGATGCAATTAACTGGATCTAACGGTTATATACATGATATTGTATAAAATTTCAAGTCAGGAGGATGGCCATTTTTAATGCATTTTCAATGTATTTTGCATTTTAATGAAATACAAAGGGAGCCTTGGGCAGCGCCGATGCAATAAAGCCTAGACCCGAAGGGGTCCAGGAAGGGAAATATATAATATTTGAAGTTCGGAGGGAGCCATTTTTAATGTATTTCCTGTGTTTTTTAAGTATTTCAAAATACAAAGGGAACACAGGGACAAGCTATGAGCGACTTGCGATAGCGACCCAGAGGGTGGACCTGATGGGAGAATAGACCAGATCTAAGGACTTTTGAAGTTTTAAATGTTGAGAGCTTGGCAGGATTTCTTCATTGCAGCGTTTTCTATTTAAAACAGAAAACAATCATTATTCTCATTTTAAAAGGAAAATAGAGGCCCGAAGACACATTCCTTCACAAAACAGAGGTCAGGAGATAGATTGCTAGGAAATTGAGATCGGAAAGGGAAAAACAAGGGCCACACCACGATGCAGCCTAAAACAAACAATCATGGAGTAGCACAACGCAACACAACATGATGCAACCTGAAACAAACAATCATGGAGTAGACAACACAGCTCATCCAAAACAACAGAAGTGATTGTGGGGCATCTCTGCCACAAGAGAGCTCCCTACCAGTGCAACAAACTACCCCAATGTGGTTACTCTTCTATTAAAAGAAGAAACCTCTGAGCCATGCTTGCCTAGTCAGGGCATCAAAGTTGTTGAAGAGGCATAGGGATAGATTAAGACCTCTCGAGCCTCAGAAGGCTCAAGAGCATTGTAAAGAGCTATAAATATTTGAAAGTAAGATGTAATAAAGGTTCAACTTCTGGAGACTATTGAGACTTTGCCACTCAAACTTCTCATCTTCATTCTAGCAAATACAAGCTTCTTTTGTTGTTATATGTTCAATGTTCATTTCCTCTTTTGTTCTAAGCTTGCACTTGAATAGGTTGTTCAGGTTTTATTTTGTATCTAATGCTAGATAACTGTCATCTTATCTCTGCGTTGATAAATTATATTTGATAGCTTGTTTTACTGCCTGTAGCTAGCCATTCATATGTGTTTATATATGCATTTGTCGGTACAGTCAGTATTCTTCATTTACTACCTGTAGCTAGTTATTCATATGTGTTTATATATATGCATTTGCCGGTACAGCTAGTATTCTCCATCTATCCATTGAATCTACAAACTATTGAGCATTAGTGGTCTAAATCCTTGTAAATTTGAGGGTGTTCATGCATGTCTTGAGTGAAAAACAGAGTTGAAATGGTTATTTGGCTTGATCCAAACCATCATTCATTCCAATAGTTCAAAGAACAATATTGAAGATTATATGTTACCAGGCATCTCCGAGCTGCAACCTAGGAGAGTTTCCTAGAGTGATAACAGTACCCCGATGGAGTCACTTCAGGAACACAAACATTGCTCCACTATGAGCAATCCTATACAGTAGCGTGGTGGAGTTACTTGCTTCACCTCTCTACGCAGGAATCCTTTCTATTCTTTCACCCCTTATTTCATTTCTTTTTCATTTTTCAAATAATTATGCATAGGCACTTATTTATTTGATGAGGCAAAAGAGGGATCCTGACTTATTGGGGGTAGAAGAGGTTGTCCCTTCAGAGAAGGATATATATATATATATATATATATATGACATAGTCGTTAAGGTTTTCCTCCTCTCCATACTCTACTTGCCTGAGTTGAAAAGGGTTAACAGAAAATAAAAAACCAATTAAAGTAGGTGGTACTAGTTAAGAGTGCAAGCATCATGATTCCACCATGACTCTCTCTGAAAGGAACATATTTTCCATCAGGGTATCATGAACTAGAATAAATACAAGATTCACATGAAGAGAGGGAATACATAGATAACCAAGTGTTGATAGCTATAGAAGAGTCTCTTGGACTTCACCCTACTTTTCTAAGAAGCCAAGCATGGTTTCATGTGGAAACTAACCTACAAGTGCAAAAGCAAACAAGCAAAGGAAAGAAGCAAGACAAAGAAAAAAAGGCAATCAAATCAAGAAACAAACAAGAAAAGCAAACACTACTCCTAATCCCGATCTAAGCAAATCATAGGGCAACTCACATAAAGTGATACTTCCAATGCAACCATCGGTGCATTGGTTGGCCCATGTAGGTGAGAGCATGATTGACAAGAAAGATAAGCAAGAAAACCAACATACAAGAAATATAAAACAATATAAACCAATACGTTTGAAGCTTGTATGCATCCACATAAAAGTAAATATGGAAAGAACATGAAAGGCACGTTGTGGATGTATCATGGTGTCATATCACATTGCGCGTGGAAGACAAGCATGTACACACCTTCAAACTTGAAAAATGGGAAAACATAAAGAAAGAAGAAAACTTTCAATTCACAATATTGCTTGCTACATACGATATCTCCAATGCTTGGGCAATAGGATTGTGTGATTCTGGTGCAGGATACGAAAAATGTGAAATAAATTGATTTTCAATGTGAACAATAGAGTGATGAGGAACCTAGAGAGATTCAACATATTTTTTTTATCAAAAGTGGATCTAACCTCAAGGCTACAAGAACTTGACATAGCCATCAGCTCGGGCTGAAGTGTCTCGACAGCATGAGGAGTTTCCAACTCATCATAAGATGGATCATCAAAGATTGGTAGCTTAGAAAGATAAATAGTAGGAAAATTAGAATCATGATCAAATGAAGGGATGAAAAGATCACGACAACCACGATCGAAAAATCAAGATTATGGACAATGACATCCTCATGATCTGACGAATTGTATAGAGGGGATGATGAAAAACAAGGAATTCGCCCTCTATATTTCGAGAAAAGTAACATGAGATATTGGGAGGGTCAGGGAAGATAGGTTTGTCCTCTCCACAATCAAATGAAAAATTAGCACCCCACGTGTTTTGTGAATGGTCGGAGATAGAAACATCCATAAATGAATTTTCACAAGATGGAACAAAAATGGTAGAATCATTGAATATGTAAAGATAATGTGGAAGAGGTGCAAATAGAAGGAGGTCATCCTTCACTGCAGATTCTTGTTCAGATTCCCGCACGTACTCATAAAAAATGATAGTGTGATAGTTCAGGTTGGTTGTTCAACACCAACTGTGTCCAAAACTTGATCCTCATGAACATCCCATGTGAGATTCGAGACGGATGAACACAACATACCAAAATCCAAAGGATAAAAGGGACCAAAGGACGAAGGCTGGGGGGATAAAACCACATGACAACCATTAGGGTTACAGTCCAAATCTGTGCAAAAATCCGGATAAGCTGGGGTAGGAGGAGATGGTGACAGATCAACAGGTGGATTCTCAACTTCTCCCACCTCAACCTACAGAGCTAGAGTTGTTTGATGAGAAGGGGATGGAGGGTCACTTGGGATAACAACCTCGTATGTCTTAGATTTTGAAGCTCTAACACCGAAGTATGTTGGGAGCGGTTCAAAACATTCTAACTCATGTGGATTCTCAGAAATGTGAATAAGATATTGAAATCTCTCCTCAAAAAATTCCCAGTCAACTTAATCTTCAAGAAATTCATAACAGTAGTGAAGAGAACAATGTGAAAATCTTGAAGACGTTCGTCAATTGATTTTTGCAATTTTCAATTTTTTTGATTAAGGGATTTATGGTCATATAGAACAAAAGCATGACATAATTCTCTAAAAAAATGATCAAAATATCGTATCAAGGCTTTAGGCAATGTGTGACACCATTTCTTTGTGTGCCCTTCGAACGTGAAAGCGAACAACCCACAGGTGATGTCATCAAATGGTACATCATGCCTGTCATAGAAGCCAACAAAAGAAATAGTGTGCTTGAATAAGGTTGTTCCATCCTCGCCATTGAACTTAATCTAGATAAGTCATCTATAATGCTCACTAGCACATCGAAATCAGCAAAGTTAGAGGAACATGTTAGGGTTATGATTTGGACAGAAGTTATGAAACATGTGCAGAAATTGAAAATGGACTTCAAGGGCTCAACTTTCCATCTGGCCCTCCTTCTAGCACCATAAATGTTGACGGTGTTGGACCTGCCAACATCCAGGGGATCTTCCCGATATGAAGTCCCAACTAGACCTCACACCGTTTGGAGTAGGAGTCCCAGCAGTGAGTGGTACTATAATTTCTTGACCACGGTAGCGCACAGAGGAAAGTATGATAACTTTGGGTGCAAGTATGGTTTTACTAGTCAAAAAATTATGGAGAGATTCAAAAGGAAAGGTATTTAGTAGTATATTATCAAACAAAAATATTTAAAAAATCTTCAGCTTGAGTCTTGGATTAAAGAAGGGGCCTCAAAAAATAAGGAGGCTACTTATATATGGACGAGCAAGATTAAGTATAAACAATGGTTACTTGGGAATTTGATATGGGAGGTCTAAAAGGGTAACATCATAGAAATTGGGTTGGATGCCATTAAAGGATTGGATGGCACTCATTCATTTTTTGTTCCTATCATCATATTTCTACATCATAAGGGTATTTTTTTCTTAACCAATGTTATGTCCATTAGAACTCCTTTCTTGTTTAACAAATATGTGTTAAATCTTGTGAACTTGGCCTCCGAGAGGCCTTGGCGACGGAGTGGGGACAGTAAAGATCCAGGTTTAGCCATGCTAGAATTTCTTTGTCATAAAAATAAGATAAAATGACTTGGCGAGGTTGTGAGTATGAAGGTTAGATCTCGGTCAATGAAATTTATTTACATCTCACACACAGGTGTAGTGTGTAAGTTAAATCTCCTTTGTTACAAAATTCTTGGAGGTTGGTGGTTCCATTAAAATTGAAATGCTTCATGTGATTGGTGGTTCACAACTCAATCCTAACATGCGAAAATATTATTAGAAGGGGTTTTTCGGGCCCTCGAATATGTGAATTATGTTGTGGTGAAAACAAAGAGATGGCTCATCTTCTTCATTCTTGTCCTTTTTTGGTTTCAGTGTGGAGTGAGGTAATACAAATGTCGAATATTTATGCAGATTGGGATAAGTCCTCCATTGAAAGTTGCCTTTCTCAGTGGATTGAGGAGCATAAGGATTTTCGTTCATTACCATTCTATATCTTTTGGGGAACACAGAGAAGTAGGAACAACAAAATTTTCAAAATCATTGATACAAGTTTGAAGGTCACTACATATTTTTTGGAGATTAGGCCATGGAAGGTGAAGCCACAAAGGAGACTATGGTTCAGGGAGATTGGGTTGTTTTCTCTAGTTGGCTTGTTTCATGAGGCATCCTCAAAAGGGGTATGTGCATGTAGGGTATATGTCGTCCTGGAGCTAGGGAATTTCTACCATTTTAGTTGGCATGGCGGGGAAGATTCAAACAATATAGTAGAGCTCATAGCACTGTAGGGAGTGATGCTTTGTGCAAATTGGTTGGCCATTGAGGAAATGGAAATTTTTGGCAACTCAAAAATGATTATTGAGTGGGTGCACGAGAAAAAAAAATTTGGGTTGCCTTCTCTAACATATTGGATGAAACCCATTAGATCTTTGATCTCAGCATTCTAGAGAATCAAGAGGTAGATATCCTTTCTAAGTGTGGTTGTGGTGCTCCGCCAGGTGAGATCAACTTCTTAACTTTTGACGATGGTACCTTATTTAGCAAAGGGAGCTTCAAAATGTAATGGACAATATATGAAAGGCTAGTCTAATGTGGTTTTTCTTTGACAATGCAATCTTTTAAATAACAATGATATATTTAAATATTTTTCTTAGTCAAATAAGAGTGCAAGCTACGATAAGAATGTAAAAGAAGCCAATTTTTTTTAATAGTAAGATAGACACTCACAAAAGAATGATAGACAAAGCACTTGATGAATAAGTTTTCATGTAGATATCTCATGATGAATATAAAGACTTTGGGAGAAATACAAAAAAAATGTAACCATCTTTGTTTTTAAAAAATTAGTTCGCTTTTTCTAGTTGGAATAAAAAATTGAAAATTAAAAAGATTGAATTTCAGAGAAATCTAAATCCCCTATGTTAAACTAGGAAAATAATATTCAATAAAAATGAAATTACTTTGCATATTTAGTATGAGACCATGGAATATTTAGTATGAGACCATGGAGACGATGGTGGGAGAATAATGGGACAAAGAATATATCATCGAAATGAAATTACTTTACATATTTACTATGCAGAGACCATGGAGAGGAGGGTGGGAGAATAATGAGTGGGGTAGTGAGTGATGGATGAAATACAAAACTTTTATTATAATTTAGGAGAAAAAAATGAATATGGATGATGAAAGTTCCACCAAGGATATGTATGAAGAGTTGTCTTGAATGTGTTTCTCTAGGAGATCGTGTTTTCTTCTCTCCATCAGTTTGGTATCAAAGGTTTTAAGAAGAAAACGTTGAAAGATCCGTGATACATCGCTGATCTGCAGAGTTGCTAACTGCAGTTAAGAGGGACGTGAGAGACCCTAGCCATCGTCTATTGCTAAAGAGGCAGAAGCGCTAGCCATCCTTTCCCAAATCGAGCCATCTTTTTCCCTGTTAACTGGAGGAGAGAAGCCGCTCACCATTTTGTTGGCTAACACTGTTTGATGAGGAGAACTACCATCTCTCCAACCCATAGCCACACCATCGCTAGATAAAGAGGGCCGTCATCGTGAGCATCTATCCGTCGAGCATAGCAACTGTAGCTGTTGTTTGCTGGAACAAGAAAAATCATCGCCGTAGTAATTGTGGTTTCCAAGGGAATCAAGGGTCTCTTAGGAAGAGACCCTAGCCGCCATTCAAAGGTAGACCGTCGAAAGTTTGAGTTTCAGGTTCTTTTAATATAGGTTAGATTACGAGCATGCGATATTCTCCGCAATGTTAGCTTGGAGGTAATTTACGAATCAATTTGCGATAATACAATTGAAGATAATTATAATGGGATGATTATGGGGTTAAAACGACTCGGTTTTAATCTTCACCATATAACTCAAATTCAATCTTCACGTTAAAACGTAACCTCCGGCGAAGATTAACGGCGCAGCCGCAATTTTGAGAATATGTCAATATTTGTGTGTTTAGAGGGACTGACTGCTATTCTACACACTTTGATTGGTCCGCAATCCCGTCGATCAACGATCTCCATCCGCATCCTTTCTGGACGCTCCAATTCCTGGGTTTGGGTTGAGAGGTGATGGAAATTGTGACATTGTCCTCGTTTTTTGCACCCTATGTTGTTTTTAGTGATTTTTTGGAAGTTTTTCAGGTGGGTTTTTTATTCAAATTTCTCTAAAATCTGGCAGCAATTTATTGAAATCACAAGATTGATGGCTAATCCCTACACAATCAAAGCGTCCTAGAGGTTTTACAGGGTATTAAATCCAAATATACAGTTAAAAAACAAGTTTAAATAACACAAATTAAAATTTAACCTCAATTTTTTCCTTACATTCTAGCACTAGAAAGTCCAAAAAGTCGCACTAAAGACAACTCCCATATGTTTTGGTTTTGTGTTTTTTTTCTTAATGAGATATTTATGTTTGTCCCGTAAATATCCAAAAAAGTAAGGTATATTTTTTTTCAGTACAAAAAATATTATTTTTCATTAATAAAAGTGATTACAATAACTTGTTTCTGATTTGTTTCCTCCTCAAATAAACATTTTTGTCACAAATTTATCATTGTACCTTTATTTAAAGTTTAATATAAAATTTTACTTACGTATCATATCTCCGAAATCTACTAATGATTCCACTAGAATATCAATTTAGTATAAGCTCTGTGATTGTTTTTGTAGTATTCTTGTCATAGTCACAATAAGAATCATTACAACTTATACAAAATGCATATTATATATATATATATATGTTGTGCTACATGATCTCTATAGTTCTTTCATTTACTACTAAACCCTATTGATATGCATAAAAGTGAATCACACATTTTTCTGTTGCAATTCCCCTTTTTGACAATATGTATGCAACCCCATTATGTTCACAATACACATGCCTATATGCGATCTAATGAACTGTCTACTCTAGAATCCTAATGCGCCTCATCCATGCAGTAAGAATGAATAAATTAAATTGAGAAGATCCTTACACCCATTCTATGACACTTTTTGAGTCCTTATAAATCTTTAAAGTCTCAATACTCAACCAATTTGTACATAGTAATGTCCCCCATAGTGCAATAAGTTATGCCCGGATGTTTGTGCTCCTTCCTCCTTCCCACCAAAGTGGTAAAATGTGTCAGGTTCCATTACAATATATGCCCCACATCCACATTTTCTTTGCGCACACACCCCATAAAAAAAACTAGTTGGGGGTTCCTACCAAGCCTCAATATACTTGATGATACTTCTATCATTTAATCTACCCGAAGTATGCAGCAGTCTTTATTATTGTTTCCTTGATATTTGGTTCTCATTGTTCAAAGATTTTTTTGTTTATGCATCTCCATATCCCCTAGAATATATAGAAGCGTAATGTTGAGTGTTTCTTATGTGAGATAAACCAGGAGGATAGACATCCCTCAATCGATCCCTATTGCCACCTTCCTTTGATGTTGAGTAGTGTCATAAATCCATCCCAAATAGCTGTTAAAAATGGACATATTAAAAATAGATGAGGAGTGTCCTCCATGGCTTCCAAGCATAGGGAGAAAATTCTTGGTTCTTGAAATCACATATGGATTAATATATCCCAAGTAAGCACTCTTTTATGAAAAACTAGCCAATTAAAACATTTCAACTTCATCGAAATGTCCCAATACCATGTTTTTTTATACCACTAGAGTATTTCATCATATGTATCTAAAGGGACTCTGCAATATATGTCTTTGGATGCAATCTCTTCATTTTTAAGTGTGCCCACCCAACACATTTTATCCTCTACGTCGGAGAGAAAAGCTTCATTTTGAATTAAACAATGGATGTAATCCTTCCATTATATACCCCATATCCCTAACAGCCCCTTAGCCTCTGCATTCTCCCACATTCAAGTACCCAAATTGTTGTTTAGGTCAGTGGCTGCCTGCCAGATATAAGTAATATCTATCTGGGATAAATTATATAATAGTGGGGCAGAAAGTGAATGATGACCATCATACCCTTAATAGTATCCAAACCCACCTGAATGTGCTGACCGTCGCAATCTCCCATGTCATCCCAACAAAGAGCCATTTTTTATTTTTCATCATATTGCACCAAATATATGATGCACCCTTATACTCCTTAGCCTTTTCTCTAATCCACAATGTAGATTCAATATGACGAAGGTATTTCCCCTTCATGATATTTTGCCAAATACCTATGCCTTATAATGCTTGCCAAAGGGAAATTGTGACCAATGAAATATTAAAGTTTTTCGCATCTAATATACCTCATCCGACACTTTGAATAGGTCGGGATATGGAGGAAAAGAGGACTAGGTGATATTTCCTTCCTATACTTTTACCCACTCAAAGAAAGCTAGTTTATATTTTATCAATCTTATGTATAATTTCCTTTGGCAATATATACAAATGCATCTAGTAGACTGACCTATTCTATAGAATAGATTTGATAAGGGCAAGTCTACCCCCCAGCATGCTTCCACAGACTTATCCTCCAAGGAGATGAGAAAAGTTAGATAAAAAAGGGAATGTCTATTTATCAGACATTTTGAAAAGTTTTATAGTTTATTTTCCAAACTAATTTGTCTAGAATTTTGCATTGAAATCACAAGTTTTGATGGGTGAATTCTTCACAATCAAAGTGCCCCATGGGTTTTTGAGGATGCTACCTCCATATATGTAGTTAAAAAACCTGTTTAAACAACAAAAATCAAGATTAGACCACAAATTTTTTCATCAAATTCCAACCACAAATGTGCCAGATTTCCAGAAAGTTCGATAAATAGACACTACCTATCAAAAATACTCTTGAAGAAGACAGAAATGACAATATGACATATGTACATATTGCAAAAGCACCCTAAAAAGGGGAAAAAGCTACATTGAGAAACCATTAAACAACAAGTTGAGTGTCCTCATATGGAGCCCAATTAAGATCAGGAATGGGGCTTCCAGCATATCTGCTATTAGCACTAGATTTAGAGGTCTAATACTTTCTTACTATGAGTTGATCTTGCATGCCTTCAATATGTTGACAGAGATCGTCCAACTTGTCATCCTAGAAAGTAGTTTTCCTCTTTAAGTCTTTAAGATCCTCCAACAACTGAGTAATAGCTTTCCATAGATATTGGAGTTTCATGTTGTGTCAAGAATATCCTGTTGCAAAGATTCTTGAAAATGATTGCAACTGTGATAATGGGACTGAGTACAAGTAGAGGCTTTACAGTTGGCGATGTTCATTTTTGGCTAGCAAAGAGTGATCTGAAAACAAATTTTGGTAGATAGTTCATGAAACCACCAGATGTTGTGGACCTAGAAGAGATCAGGGTGGGGCGAACCTTCATCTATGTAGCATTAGTAATCCATTGAATTTTACCCCTGGATGAACCACTCACACGCATCATGATTAACATAAACACATTTGATCATAAATGCCATGAATTTATAAGTAATAACCAACAAAGGAGGAAGAAAGGCATTGACATTAGGCCTTAGTTGTCTTGTTGTATTGTGTGCATGTAGGGTGGAAACACTTGCATGCGACTGAATGACGAGAGCTGCCACAACAATGGGCCTGTCATGTCTGCCATAAATCAAGTTATTCCCAATGTGATCTAACATTACATGGTGCAAGAGCTTATGAAATAAATCCATGCTCATGATGAAAATGTTGCGAGGAAAAAATGGAAGGGGGGGATGTCAAGGTAGAGTCCTCCACCCTTGAACATCGTTGATTTCCATTTCTCCAAATTTGAGAAAGCATGCCTTATTTGCTTGAAGAATGATGCCCTTGTCCTATCTTTGAAGAATATGATAAAATGATTTTTGAGAGGAGTACTTTAGCAATTTTGATATTCTCTGGCATAGGAGCTTCAGATGATGGTCTCTAGGCCATGTTTTGTTTCAAAGATATTGAATGATTATTAGCGAATCCCCAAAATAACAAGATTAGAATCTTTCATAGCCTTAGACAGGAACATGATTTACAATAAACAATGCATCTTGGCTTATTTTTTGGTCAAATGCCCCAATCCCAATGAATGCATCATTTAAATTTTTCTATCAAAATTATAAAGAACTTGCCCTCCCCATGATCCCCTCCTACCCATTTTTTTCTTTCTGGTTAATTTTAATCAAAATCCCATAAATATTTTTTAAAACTTAAGTTTAAA
>APFE030396861.1:0-26297 GCA_000404065.3 Pinus taeda | reverse complement strand
AAATAAACTAATTTTTTCAAAATATACAAATTTTATAATTCAAACTCAAATTTATGATCCAACGAATCTTTACTGGATTTTACCATGTACTTTGTAACGTAAGACATCTTGAATATGTGTATTGCTCTTGCATTCTCTGATGGGAAGCTCAACGTATAAACGTAAATATGATCAGATGTCGCCATGTTGGGAGGTTGAGGCATAAACTTAATGATGATAAGATGAGAAACTTAAATCCAAAATAGATACCTAAGAATCAATTTTAACATGGGTTGGACTTAGAATTAAGACAAGATTTTACTTATACCTGTTATGAGAATCCACTTAGTCCATTAGAATAAGTGGAGATCAATTTTCACCTGTTATGAGAATCCACTTAGTCCATTAGAATAAGTGGAGATCAATTTTCAGCCTGTTATGAGAATCCACTTATTCCATTAGAATACTTTTAGTCCAGGGTAGCAAGGGAAACCTTATTTATGCTATCAATTGTCATAGATAAATGGATAGATATCCATTCCTTAATTGACATAATATCTTAAATTTATTTTTTTCCATCTAATCTCTTAATTCTTGATTTTTTTCTTTTGAAAAAGCATTAGATCAAACATAAATGGATCATTAAATATACATGAATTTTGAAAAAACATTTTATATTCCTATGTCAATGTCTTTATCTTTGTATTTTGTTTTAATAGAGGTTGTGACAATCTAAATTATTTGTATATATTTTTGTAATGAAAACCTCGAGGATTATTAATGGCCGTAGTAGGATTAGGATTATTTAACTTTGGTTTTTGAACTAAATGCAATATATTGAAAATATACTTAAACTTAAAGTTATTGGTTAATGTTAAAGGTTTTTCTTTTAAGCACTAACCATTTTAGCTATAGTAATGAGATTTAATTAGTCTATATGTTATGTTTTGGAGTTGAAATTAATAAAAAAAAAATAGTCATGATATAAGGAGCAACATTTTTGTAGTACAATTGTTTAAAAAATTGTATAACAAATAGAGTGGTAAATACTCTTGTCTTTAACCTTCATATTAATAACTTTCTTCATGTCCTTAGATAATGCAACCTCAATGTGGATATTGTATTGTAGATTTGCTACTCTAGATCTATCTTTATCTTCAACTTGAATACTCCCCCTTGCACTAATATTACTCTTAAGGGTATCTCAAGCTCCTTGACTGTCTTTGCATCTGTAATGAGGGGAAGAATGGTATCATTTAAACATTTTTTTATGCATTTTAATGCAAAGGAATTATCTTCCCTTTTAGCTTCCAAGTATTTCAAATAGATCTCAAACATCTCTTGTTGTTTCTTTGACCTTCTTAGCCTCTTGGATTTCCCCATTTGTTGAGCGATGGTTGATTGCAGCCTAACAGGAATATCGACCGGCAAGCTTAGGAAATTCTTGTTGTTGCATCATTGGGGTGGCTTCTAAGTTGCTCAACTTCTACAAAACAGGTAGATCTACAGTTATCTACAACACCCCCTTTGTTTTATAATAAACCCTCTTTAAAAAATGATCCTTTTTTAAAGAATAATGTACCAATGCTTAGGATTTGAGTTTTTGTATTAATCATCCAAAATAGTGTTTTAGTGGTCTCATGCTTCCAAATTTTGTGGCTCCCGATTTGAATTTACAACTATAACATAATTGTCATTACTATGTGGAAGTGTTTCTCCAGGAGCAATGTAAGTGAGGGTAGGTAACAAAATTTGTTGAGGCAATGTGGTGCATTAGTAACATAGCTTGATAAAATTTTGGGGTGTCTTATTGTGAACCTCCTCACAAATTAAAATATAAAATATTCTCTGAACTCAATGCCCTTGCTTTGAATAATGAATTTTGTCTTATAAACGTCTCTTATTTTCCTTCTTCACAACAACTTCTTCACATAACAAAGGATTTTCACAGTCACCTAATGTTCGCTCATGTTCTTTGTTGCTCTCTCAAGGAGTCTTACGAAACTCATGCTCTTCTCTCTACTACTCTCAAGGAGTCTTACATAGACTATGCTCTGATACCATGTTAAAGATTGAAAAATGTGGAGCAAAGTGCCCTTCTCAATATCATCAATATCTAAATAGATTACATAGAAGAAAAAAAAATAATGACTGGAGTGAGACTCAACTAGAACTCAACCAAACTGGACTGAACTCAAACTAACTATGACACCTGGATTGACTGTTATGACACCTATTAGGTGGTTGGAATTAGTTTTTCCAACATTACTGAGAGATGCCAACTTCACCTCCGCAAGAATTTACATTTTGAACATAATGGGAGTCAAAATTATAAGTATGTCCATTTAATTTGTTTAACATTGTATAATTATTTTAGATTCATAGGAGAAAGGCTATATTCTATGTAGAGTTTTGTAACACCCTCCTCCCACATCTTCCAAAATAACTGACCAACAAGGGTAAACGTGTTGCTAGTGTCAGTATTTGCATACTTCCATCAGGGATCAAAATTCACTCTTTGCATTTTCATTTTAGGAGTCCTATGCTAAATTTTTTGCATCATTCCATTACGTGATGATATATTGATCCATTGATGGTTTTTTTCGTCTTCAGCTCCTCCCTCATAGACTATACTTGCTTACCTTCTTTAGATTGCCTTCAATCATGTTTCATAATTAATCTATAGTTCATTTCATTAGGTCATAGGGCATGATTTCATTAGGTCTAGCGTTTCATCACCAAGGTCAGGAAACTAATTTCAAAGTGTAGATAAAGGTCAGCAAGGGTATGAGGATGATAAATAAATCAAGCATGATGGCTTGAAAGTCATAGCTACTGAGATTACTATCTTTTAACTTAATTTAATTTTCACCTCAAAAACATGTTTTTGAGGTGAAAATAGAGTATTTTAGTTTATTTGTATTTCATATGTAATTTTAAGTTCCTATATGTAGTAAGTGATCCCAGCTACATCAAAGAATTTGTCCTTACTGCAAGACAAACAAGCATTGTAAAATTCAAGTCAAGATTGAGCATTCATCCACCTGTCAAAAAGAAAAGATTCGGAAAATTAAGAACAGTGACAAAAAAGGGTGAAAAGGTGAAAGTGACAAAACATTAGCAAAGGGGGTTTTGAGGAGAAAAAAATTAAATTCAAGGATGTGTAAAGGTCTTCTTGCCTTCATATCTCCATTATTTCCATTTAACCTCCCATTGAGTGAACCCCAGTAAAAGTTTTTCCGATTTAAGGGTCAAAATCAGCAAAAATAGCTTGGCGTTGCGTGTTCCCTCTTAGTGTTGCACATTCCCTCTTGGCATTGCGCGTTCCCTCTTGGCACTACACGTTCCCTCTTAGCGTTCCGCACTCCCTCTATGTGTTGCGCGTTTGACCAGTTTCACTCATATTTTCTCTTCGACATTCCTAACACCTTCTTAGCTTTAAGCAAGTAAGTAAAACATCATTTTCCCTCTCCTCAAAGTTATTTCCTCAATTTTTGAAGAGTGAAATCAATATTGGTGTTAGTTTCATTTGCAAAACCCTAGTTTTTCTCTTAGCCCTGGTTTTTGCAAGCAAGCTTCTCGTTTTCCATAAGATACTTGATCAATGCCCTATATTCCTCTTCAGAAACCTCTATCCCTACACCCACTAGACTTCCATCTACCTTTCCCTTTTATTTTTCCTTCCTAAACACTTCCATTCCCCTACCATTTACTTAAGGTTTCATAACAAAGACACCATGGCTGATGAAGAATATAGGCCACACAATGAAGAAGAGAGATCAAATAGAGAGAGAAACATAGAGCAGAGGCAGCCTCATAAAGGAGGGAAAATTCTCAGGTTTGAACCGACAGATCTCAAAGAGCTCCTAGCATCTCCTATGACAGTGACAACCTTCAAATGGTTAGGGTGTTTTGAGTTTTCTGAGCAGGTTCAAGCAGTCCAGTACCACCCTAAGTTGCCTAGGCTTTTCATAACTAAAATTCAAGATAACCAAGTCACACTTGTAGGCATAACTTTCACATTGTCTGCTGCCATCATATCAGTTGCCAGTGGGATTCCAAAAGTTGGGGAAAAATTGTTCAAGCAGGGTGAGATAGAAGCATGTTTTTATGAACCCTACCTCAAACCTAGGTACAGATTCAAAGAAAAGGTTACTTCCCTTTCTCATATCTCCTTGACACATATGAACCTATGATGAAGATTGTAATGAAATATTTTTCATCTGAGGGTAGGTTCTCTAGTGTCTATTCTTACCACATCCAGTTACTTATGCATTTCACTAGGGTTAAAATGCTCAATATACCCTACTATATTTTCAGGAGTGTGGAGAAGATGGCTTACATTGCCTAGAGAAGAGAACACAAAGATCAAATGAGGAGTTTATTTCACCATTCCCTCATAAAGATCATAGTTCTTTATCACCTTAAAGATCTTAACATTGCATGGAGTACATTTATAGCTAATTCCATTTTGACTCAAGCTTCCACTCAAGACATTCCATCATCATCTCATCCACCATCATCCATCCCTTCATCTCAACCCATGCATTATTCATCCTCCTCTGATGAGTTAGTCATACCATCGCCTCCATTATCACCACTCCATGAACCTATTCTTTCATCTGACAGAAAAGGGGACAATGGCAAAGGACAAAGTGACCAGGGTCAAAGAAGCAAGCTAGGAAGGGTTAATTTAGGTACTTTGGTGCACACTTATCAAAGAGGAAACAGGCAAGTTTTTTCCCCATAGATTGTTGGAGGGTCGTTTCTCTCTTCATCAGCAAATAAGGTACAAAAAGGAAAGGATAAAATGGCTGAAATAGAAATGCAAAAACAGGAAAAAGACCCCCATGAAACTGAGCAGGATTTTGAATTAGTGGACTTAGATGAGCAACATGAAAAGGGAAACACCAGAATGATCTTCAAAGAGCAAGAAACATTGATAGGTGAGTTGTAGGTGAATCTACAAAGAGAAAAATACATTATATCTTATTATGAACTAGAAAATAGACAAATGGAGACCAAACATGAACTTATGGAAGTTCAAATCATCAAAGCTAAAAGGGAAGCTGAAAAGACTAAATTCCAACTTGAGGAAGCCTATGGTGACTATGGTGAGCCCATGGAGGAAGAAATGCCCAGGAGGAGGCCTAGGACTAGAGGCCTAAAGTGAGCTTTGGAGCTTGAAAGAGAAAAAGAAGCTCAACTTGCCAACCAACTCACCTTAAATGAACAATTTGGCATAATGATAAATAAGAATAGGGAATATTGGCTTGAGAGGGCCAAAAACCATCTTGAGGATCTATTAGATAAAGCCAATAGAAGCACAGAAGTTCAAAGAAAAATGGCCAAATACTATGCCATGACAAACAAAATTGCTAGAGCCAAGCTCAAAAGAGCTCATGCAAAAATTGAGGCCATAACTCATCAAAAGAAGAAGGATAAGCTTGTCCTATTGGTGGAGACTTCTCTCCATGCTTAGTTAGCTTCAGTACCACCTATGTCAACCATTTTTGAAGACCCTAAACTTAGTTTTGGCTTTTGGCATTTCTTGTTTTTCCCAGACAATTTTTAGATCAGGTTTTTTGCCAAACGCGTAGGGCCCTAGGCACTGTGCACTTTTTGGAGGCATTATTTGGACGAATGGCCACCACCATTGGATTCAGAAGGCCCAATACAGTCAGGAAAACCATGTTTCCATCTTTGGAAGGAAAAACTAGTTGGTGAAAATGACAAAAAACTAGCAAGAAAATCACATTTCTACCTTATTTTTGGACCAGGCGGTGCGCGTTTTACTAGTCTTGGGAGAATCCATTTTTGGAGGATCAAATAAATTTAATTTTTAAATCTGAAGGTATACCTAGAAACTAGACAAGATAAGCTTTCCAACGGGCTATCCTGGGCTCAATTTGGAGACCAGAAAGGCAATCAAAACTCACCTTGAAGATGGCGCTGCACATTTCCTTTAGGAGTTGTGCGTTTGACACTATCGTTGCACATTTGACAGGCAACCAGTTCTTTCACTATTTCTTTGGTTCTTCACTTTTCACCTCTAGAATTTTGGTTTTTCACTGATGTAATTCATGATGATGATGTAATTAAAGTATACTTTTTTTATCTAGGGTAGATACATCAGATGAATGGCCTAAGTGTCATGTAATGAATTAGTTTGCTTAATATTAGGAATGAGTCAGTTTGACCACCCTAGTCTTTAGCTATCAATTCAGTATTGTGTGAAACTGCTCCTCCTCTCATGGAACTCAACCCCTGAGGCTAGGATTAGTTGTTTTGAGGCCTATATCATGTATTTTCTCAGTCATTGTGTGAGTTGGACTTAGTTGGATGCTCAGAGCTTCATTGTACATCATTGTAAGTAGTTTGGCAAGGAGATTAATAATATTTGCAACTATTTTTATGGGATCCCTATGGTATGGAATTTTAGTACAGTTTCTTCTTTTGTGATCATTTGTTTACATGTTTTATATATGCCATCATTCATTTCATTGCTTCTAGTTGAATGTTTTCATGTTTTATAGGTAGAATCCATTGTATCAGTGCTTTGCCTTGGGAAATCAATCAACATTTCATGATTTCTACTGTTTAAGAAGGATAAATGGTTGTCACATCCCCCTCTTAGCTCCTCATCAATCTTAGACACCTCACATCATCAAGCGTAAAGTGCTAAAGCCTATGCCTACCTTGCCCCATAGAACACCCTGCATTTCTGACCTAATTTCCCAGACCTAAACTGCCCAGCTCCTCTTGATCTGGAAAAACGTCAACAAAATTGAATCAAATTTTTCGAGCTACTATAGCTAACCTAAAATCCTTTACTTGATCTATTCATCTTGATTGGGATCCTTATAGAGAGAGTCCTCCTGGTGACTCCAGTGTCAAAAAATCCCAAGGTTCAGAATTTTTATGTCAACCCCACTCTTCAAGAACCAGTAACCTGAAGAATTTCTTGGTGAACTCATTGTTATCAAAATGGATTCGTTGACTCGAAGGTACGCTCCCATGAGTCAAGATCACATTCCAGGTTTCCCAAATAAAATTCCTAAGGTAGATTGGCAAAGGAATTTTCCTATGTTTAAATATGATGATAGAAATGATGTTGCTTTACATCTGGTTAGATTTCACATGCATACTCACAAGCTGAAGGTTGATTTTCCTAAAGACTACTTGATGAATATATTCATGGCCACTGTGGAAGGTGAAGCTTGATCTTGGTATGAAAGTTTGTCACCTGCTTGTATTTACTATTTAAAGGATTTTCATACCATGTTCTTTGAATGGTATAAAGAATCTTAGCCATCCTTAATATTAGTTTAGAACTGTTGTAAACATGTTTATAGTTTTATTGAAAATCTTGAGAAAGTTTATGAAGACGATGACTTCATGGACAATGAGATCATGGAAGCCCTGTATGAAAATCCATTTCAGCAACATAAAGAGACCTTAGAGGATACTTATCAAAATGCTTAGGAAAATTTACAGCAGATTTAAGATCTTAGTACAATTGAAAAGGATGGAGAACAAGGTCTAATTACAGATCTGCTCATAGAAAAAGACAGTATGCAGGGAAATCAAGTTTCAATTTCAGATTGTGATAAAGTCAAGTTGGTTATTTCAGATCTAGATTCAGATCGTGATGATGAAGAGTACCTTGTTCTGAATTCCATGAAGGAGAGATCGGTTGTTGAGATCATCTGGAATGAAGAAGACAAAGTTATTGACCCAAGTGTTCTCATTTCATTAGAACAAAGCCTTCACGAGGAGGTAATCCAGTCCTTTTATGAAAAGAAAGATGATATCTTTGTTCAAACAAGTGAAAAATATTCTTTCGATAACTCAATGGTAAATGATAGAAGTGTTAGTTTTGAGTTTCAAGAAATATTTGAAGTTTTCCCTCATTTGACTTATGAGTGTGATAAGAAACATGACAATCTGGTTTCCATATCATATGAAGATGATCACCAATGTATTCAAATTTTAGAAGAGTAGGGAATTGAGGACTGTCATTCAGATTTTTCTTCTCATATTTCATGTTTTCAATTGTTATTTCAAGGAGACAATTATTTTTTTAGCAAAAGAAAACAAAAAGTACTATCCCCTCTATTTGAAGATGAGATAGATCAACTCCTGAAAGGTCCTGTAACAGCCCAAGCTAATGCAAGTTTGTAGTGTTCACATAGTCAATAAGGTGTTAGTGAAGCTTCTTCTACTTTTGAAAATGAGGAGTCATGAAATTAGATTTATAGATCAGCGAACAGATATTGTTTTCTTACATGAAGATGATAGGGCTGTCATGTTCGATAATCTTGAAGAATGTTTTCCATTTAATAATGATTTAGACTATGAAATTGAGGAGTATGAGCCCAAGAGAGACAATATGCTAGAAATCAAGTCAGAATTTTTCATGCTCGACGAATTTACAACCAACACTCAGAAAGCCGAAGCTTATACTTCTCTGTGCCTTCCTATCAATCAAAAACCAAGTGTTCTTTCAGATCAGAATGAAGGGAGTACTTGTATTTTTGTTGCTGGATCTCAAGACAAGCTAGTGATTCAGGATTTTCAAGATCCCTTTGACATTCTTTTGCAAGCATTAGATAATATGACTGTTTCCTGGCTTGTTAGCATAAGCCTTGGTTTCAGTTATTATTGTGAGTTGCCTACATGTACATCATTCTCCCTGCTTGAGGAAAGTGAGAGAAGAATTTCAGTGAGCAACCATCTGCTGGTTTTGTTACATTGGAAGGTTCACTTTACATGATTGTACATATTTCGTCAGTAGCCAAGTGCTTGTCATCAGTATTTGAAGCCCTCAAATCTTGATGGTCTGCTACCATTAATAAGTTTTGTAAGTACTTGTTTCAACTAAGTACGTCTTGAGTCATTTTTTAGTCAATTTCAAGTCAGTTTTGAGTCAGTGTTCAGTGGTATTGAGTCATTCTACATTTTTTTGGTTTTGACCGTATTGCCCAATGGATGAGGCACTTGGTCTACGGTGTTCTTGACACCTCCAAGGAGCTGCCATCCCTAATAAGGCCAATGTTAGTGTCAGTATCTGCATACTTCCATCAGGGATCATAATTCACTCTTTGCATTTTCATTTTAGGAGTCCCATATTGAAAATTTTTGCATCATTCCATTAGGTCATGATATACTGATCCACTTATGTTTTTTTTCCCTTCAGATCTTCCCTCATAGGCTATGCTTTATTTCCTTCTTTAGACTGTCTTCAGTCATGTTTCATAATTAATTTGTAGTTCATTTCATTAGGTCATAGGACATGATTTCATTAGGTCTAGGGTTTCATCACCAAGGTCAATAAATTGATTTCAAAGTGTAAATAAATGTCAGAAAGGGTATGAGGATAATCAATAAATCAAGAATGATGGCTTGAAATTCATAGCTACTGAAATTATTATCTTTTAACTTAATGTAATTTTCACCTCAAAAACATGTTTTTGAGGTGAAAATAGAGTATTTTAGTTTATTTGTATTTCATATGTAATTTTAAGTTCCTATATGTAATAAGTGATCCCAGTTGCATCAGAGCATTTCTCCTTACTGCAAGAAAAACAAGCATTGTAAAATTCAAGTCAATATTGAGCATTCATCCACCTGTCAAAAAGCAAAGTGTCAGAAAATCAAGAACAGTGACAAAAATGGGTGAAAAGGTGAAAGTGACAAAACATTAGCAAATGGGGTTTTTAGGAGCAAAAATTAAATTCAAGCATGTATAAAGGTCTTCCTGCCTTCATATCTCCTTTATTTCCATTTAACCTCCCATTGAGCAAACCCCAGTAGAATTTTTTCCAATTTAAGTGCCGAAATCAGCAGAAATAGCTTGGCGCTGCACGTTCCCTCTTGGGGTTGTGCATTTCCTCTTACTGTTGTTCACTCCCTCGTTCATATTTGCTCTTCGACATTCCTAACACCTTATTAGCTTTAAGCAAGTAAGTCAAACATCAATTTCCCTATCCTCAAAGTTATTTCCTTAATGTTTGAAGAGTGAAATCAAGATTGGTGTTAGTTTCATTTGTAAAACTCTAGTTTTTCTCTTAGACCTGATTTTTGCAAGCAAGCTTCTCGTTTTCCATAAGATACTTGATCAATGCCATATATTCCTCTTCATAAACCTCTATCCCTACACCCCCCAGACTTCCATCTACCTTTCCCTTTTCTTTTTCCTTCCCAAACACTTCCATTCCCCTACCATTTACTTAGGTTTTCATAGCAAAGACACCATGGGTGATGAAGAATATAGGCCACACAGTGAAGAAGAGAGATCAGATAGAGAGAGAAACATAGAGTAGAGAAGGCCACATAAAGGCGGGAAAATTCTTAGGTTTGAACCCATAGATCTCAAAGAGCTCCTAGCATCTCCTATGATAGTGAAAACCTTCAAATGGTTAGGGTGTTTTGAGTTTTGTGAGTAGGTTCAAGTAGTCCAATACCACCCTGAGTTGACTAGGCTTTTCATAACTAAAATTCAAGATAACCAAGTCACTCTTACAAGCATAACTTTCACATTGCCTGCTACCATCATATTAGTTGCCACTAGGATTCTAGAAGTTAGGGAAAAATGGTTCAAGCAGGGTGAGATAGAAGCATTTTATGAACCATATCTCAAACCTAGGTACAGAAGTCAAAGAAAAGGTTACTTCCCTTTCTCATATATCCTTGAGAGATATGCACCTATGATGAAGATTGTAATGAAATATTTTTCATGTGAGGGTAGGTTCTCTAGGGTCTACTCCTACCACATCTGGTTACTTATGCATTTCACTAGGGTTAAAATGCTCAATATACCCTACTATCTTTTCAGGAGTGTGGAGAAGATGGCTTATATTTCACATAGAAGAGAAAACAAACATCAAATGAAGAGTTTATTTGACCATTCCCTCATAAAGATCAGAGTTCTTTATCACCTTAAAGATCTTAACATTGCATGGAGTACATTTATAGCTAATCCCATTTTCACTCAAAGTTCCACTCAAGACATTCCATGATGATCTCATCCACCATCCTCCATCCCTTCATCTTAGCCCATGCATTATTCATCCTCCTCTAATGAGTCAGTCATACCATCACCTCCATTATCACCACTCCATGAACCTATTCTTTCAACTGACAGAAAAGGGGACAGTGGCAAAGGAAAAAGTTATCAGGGTCAAAGCAGCAAGCCAGGAAGGGCTAATTTAGGTTCTTCGGTGCACAGTTATCAGAGAGGAAACATGTAAGTGTTTGCCCCACAGGTTGTGGGAGGGGCCTTTCTATCTTCATCAGTAAAGTAGGTACACAAAGGAAAGGAAAAAATGGCTGAAACAGAAATGCAAAAATAGGAAAAAGACCCCCATAAAACTGAAAAGGATTTTGACTTAGTGGACTTAGATGAGTAAGATGAAAAGGAAAACACCAAAATGATCTTCAAAGAGCAACAATCGTTGATAGGTGAGTTGCAGGTGAATCTACAAAGAGAAAAATACATTGTCTTATTATGAATAGGAAAATAGGCAAATGGAGACCAAGCATGAGCTTATGGAAGTTCGACTCATCAAAGCTAAAAGGGAAGCTGAAAAGACTAAAGTCCAAATTGAGGAAGCCTATGGTGACTATGGTGCACCCATGGAGGAATAAATGCCCAAGAGGAGGCCTAGGACTAGAGGCCTAAAGCGAGCTTTGGAGCTTGAAAGAGAAAAAGACGTTCAACTTGCCAACCAACTCACCTTAAATGAACAATTTGGCATAATGATGAATGATAATAGGGAATATTGGCTTGAGAGGGCTAAAAATCATCTTGAGGACCATTTAGCTAAAGCCAACAGAAACATAGAATTTCAAAGAAAAATGGCCAAATACTACGCCATGAGAAACAAAATTGCTAGAGCTAAGCTCAAAAGAGCTCATGCAAAAATTGAGGCCATAACTCATCAAAAGGAGAAGGATAAGCTTGAACTATTGGTGGAGACTTCCCTTCATGCTTAGTCAGCTTCAACACTACCTATGTCAGCCATTTTTGAAGACACTGAACTTAGTTTTGGTTTTTGGAATTTCCTATATTTTCCAAGGAATTTTTAGATCATTTTTTTGGCCAAACGCGCAGCACCCTAGGCACTGTGCACTTTTTGGAGGCATTATTTGGAGGAATGGCCACACCATTGGATTCAGAAGGCCCAAGGCAATCAGGAAAATCATGTTTCCATCCTTGGAAGGAAAAAATGGTTGGTGAAAATGGCAAAAAATAGCAAAAAATCACATTTCTGCCTCATTTTTGGACCAGGCGCTGCACTTTTGACCAGTCTTGGAAGAATCCATTTTTTGTAGGGTCAAATCAAGTTCATTTTAAAATCTGAAGGCATATCTAGAAGATAGACAAGATGTTCTTTCCAAGGAGCTATCCTGCGTTCAATTTGGACACTAGGAAGGCAGTGAAAGCTCACCTTAAAGATGGCACTGCACGTTTTCTTCAGGCATTGCACATTTGATACTGGCACTGTGCAGTTGACAGGTAACCAATTCTTTCACTATTTCTTTGGTTTTTCACTTTTCACCTCTAGAATTTTGGTTTGTCACTGATGTAGTTCATGATGATGATGTAATTAAAGTATATTTTTTGTTATCTGGGGTAGATACATCAGATGAATGGCCTAAGTGTCATGTAATGAATGAGTTTGCTTCATATTAGAAATGAGTCAATTTGACCACCCTACTCTTTAGCTATCAGTTCAGTATTGTGTGCAACTCCTCCTCCTCTCATGGAATTCGACCCCTTAGGCTAGGATTAGTTGTTTTGAGGCCTATATCATGTATTTTCTCAGTCATTGTGTGAGTTGGACTTAGTTGGATGCTCAGAGCTTGATTGTAGATCATTGTAAGAAGTTTGGCAAGGAGATTAATAAGATTTGTAGCTATTTTTATGGGATCCCTATGGTATGGAGTTTTAGTACAGTTACTTCTTTTTTGATCATTTTTTTACATGTTTTATGTATGCCATCATTCATTTCATTGCTTCTAGTTCAATGTTTTCAATTTTGATAGGTAGAATCCATTGTATCAGTGCTCTGCCTTGGGAAATCAGTCAACATTTCATGTTTTCTACTGTTTAAGAAGGATACATGATTTTAACATGCCCCTTTTAGCTCCTCAATATTCTTAAACACCTCATGTCATCAAGCCTAAAGTGCTAAAGCCTATGTCTACCTTTCCCCATAGAACACCCTACATCCTGACCTAATTTCTGAGACCTAAACTACCCAGCTCCTCCTGATCCGACAAAACACCAACAAAATTCAATCAAATCTTTCAAGCTACTATACCTAGCCTAAAATCCTTTTCTTGATCTAGTCATCTTGACTGGGACCCTTATGAAGAGAGCCTTCTCCCAGCCTAGTAGGGCTAGCTACTTGGCTAAGCTTGGTTTATGGTTACCCTGGCGTTGCCTCCCTTCAGCCTGAGGTTAATCTAGGTGATAACACATGTGACGAGAGGCCCTATGGTATGACTCAACCTCCTAAGTTACGTTAAGGAAGTGGAACTGAAGGAAACACACCATACAAACCTTCAATATCATCATTAGGACCCTCAAGAACCATCCCAACATTTCTTCCAACCGAGCCCTGGGTCCCTCCGAGATTTTGGACCACTTGATCCTCAAACACTCCCATGTTATAGGTTTGCCAGTATCCAAGAGGCTTTGGATGATCTTATGACAAGGCATGCCAGCATCTAAGGACTATGTTTCTCAGTGTTGTGCCAATGTCCCTGCGATTTGAGCCACTTTTTCAGGCCTAGAGCCCAAGTCACTGCCCATAATTGAATGATACCTTCATAATAGTAAGATAACATGGAACTGATAGTAAAAATACAATTACTTGAAAAAGACCTTGATTAGACCCCTACCATGATAGGAATTTCATCAAACATATCACAAATATGTAATCTACAAGAGTAAATAACAAATCCAAACATAGGGGTCTCATACTTAGCTGAGAATCACTAGGAAGCATTGATGCCTCAACACATTAATTTCAATTCATCCATTAGGTCATAGATACATTGTTCATTTATTTACAAATAGAAACATGATGAGAGATATACATAGTTATTGTCATAAAACATATACATAACCAACTTGATAGCAACATAAATGCCAAGGAAATCACAACCATATAATCCACACAACCAGTATAATACTCATAGAAATACAAGGAGAAATAACCTCATATTGATTATGAAAAATCCAAACTTAGGATGGGACTTCCATGTTCCACCTGATCATAGAATGGATCACCCAAATTATCTGTTTAGTCATTCACCCTCGTTCCATATTCCAAGAATGAATGTGGGATCTTATAAAACACATCAATCAAACCATCCAGGGCTTCTAGAGGCCAAACAAACTCAACCCATCAAAGAGTGATTTTGCCTCACGGCTGGACATCACAAAACCATTACCAGATTAGTCTTTACCCAAGCCTTTTAGGGTTCTAGAGAACTTGTTCCAACGAAGGCTTCTAGGACTAGTAACTCAAACCACGCCTCCTTCCTAGCTCTAGAGTGTTTTTCCAACCAAGGCACCAGGACTTGTAACTCAACCCACAGCTTTTTAGGCTTCTAGGTCATTTTTTTCAACCAGGGATTCCAGGACAAGTAACTCAACCCACCAAGGGATTCCACAACATTTGTCCAACCAAGGTTTCCAAGACTAGTAACTCAACTCAAGTTGATACAAGGCTTCCAGAGCATTTGTCTAACCAAGGCTTTTAGGACTAGTAACTTAACTCAAGTTGTTACAGAGCTTCCAAGGTGTTTTTCCAACCAAGCCTTCCAACACGAGTAACTCAACCGAAGCTAAAGGAAACATGAGAACTAACCAAAACAAAATAGGGAAATAAATCCACAATCACCATGGCTATCCATGAAATGTCAAGGCTAGGAAAATCCACTATCAATTCCGGCCATCCTCCATGCCAATGACAGATCTAACCAAGAAACCACATGCACATGCCATGCATGCCTAAACTAGTGAGGAAAACATACATCCAACTTGATACCTGCAAAAAAAATCATTGTAGTTATTGATCCCAATGTCCTCTTGCTCTTTCCCACTCTTCATTTGCCTTCTTGCTCCAAAACTCCAAGTATGCTACACCCTCCAAGAGTGCTCCAAGAAAAATATAAGTGTCCAAGAGTATGAGAGAGACAAAACTAAACTAACCAAGATTACACTGATCAAGCTTGCCGAATGGTCGTCAAAAGAAATTTTATTAATGACACCTCTATTTTCTTCATTTTCCATTATTTTCCTTCAATTTTCTCCTCACATGCAACCCGTGACCTTTCACCTTCCTTCTCTCCTAATTTCCTTATTTTCATAAATAAATTCCAACAAATTCTTCATGCCTTTCCAAATCCCTTTCCATTTCCTTTGCCAATTTCCTTGGCCATAATAAACTGATGTGACACCCCACTAGGATGTCTTTTCCCACCATTCATCTTGGAATATAAGTCCCATGACCATGGTTTTATATATTCTTACATGGGTTTTTAACTGGGGATGTTACAGAACCCTCCTCTTTGGGGGAACATCGTCCTTGGTGTTCAATGACACCTATAACCAACAAGACTACTAAAAACAAAATGTATTTCCCATGGAGTTGTATAACATAGCTTGTTGCAGTATTTACAATGACCATCTACTAAAACATGAAAAACATTTCGTTTAATTAATATTTATAACACAACCCATTATGATATTTACAATAGCAACAACATATACCCATGCACATTTGCTTCACCTAGCAAATAATGATACTATCTATGGAGCTTTATAAATCTGGCTCAATACAGTATTATAATAATACACACATATACACAATTGCACATTTTCTTAACCAACAAATAAAAGGATATGACGCCTACATCTGCAACAACGGAATCCATAAGGTCACACCTCCACACTCAAAGTAATACCGGGATTCACCTCCTTCCCAGGAAGTTCATAATCTACTGCAAAGTCGAATTTACATCCAATGTTTAGCAGTATAATCATGTACCACTTGTCCTCTCAATGAATAGTTATAGGCTCATTGTTCCAAGGCGCACTCCCAATGTGCGACTAATTCAATTTGGAAATCCTAATGATCCAAATATATATATGGCCTTCCCTTCTCTGGTACATAGTCCCTCAACCTATCCAATCACCCCCTCAGTGTAGCCACACACCTTCCAAGTTTCAGTGGCACCCCCATCCTCGGTAGTCCATCCCTCAGCAAGGTTCCCTCACATTGGAAGGTCCAAAAACTAAGGCATATCCCTGTCTTAAAACCATCATAATGATCATAGAATGCTCATGGAAATCAATGGACATTATTGTGTAGCAGTGTCCCACAATGGACCTACTCCTAAATGCTTTACCACTGTACTGTTGAATGTTCCAATTTCTTTCATTGTTGTTGCTAATTCTTGTAGTCATTTTCAACCACCCAAAGGAGAATTTCATGCTTTCCTATACCAAGCACATAATTTCCATTAGGTTCAAAATCAATCGAGATGACTTCAAATTATACCTCATTGGAGGTCTGCCAATTTGGTATACTTGCAATTATGTTCACTTCATGTCACAACAAATCAAAATGCATGTTTTACCAAATCATCATGTATAGATATATCACATCAGGTTAGCTTGAAACACAACCATCATAGATCAAAATCATAAATCACATGTAACCATCATAAACCATAATCATAGATCACATGCATAATAAAATTGAAATAAGATACTAATACTTATCCATTAATCAATCCTTAGCATCTACCTTTGTCCATATTTTGCATGCACACTGGATCGGTTGCCACACTTGACAAGCACCAAGTGCCTTCTCCTTGATCATGTGCACATACATAGTGTGCATCACACACATAAAACCACACGCACTGTCTTAGTTACAGTGCTGTGATGATTGCAGAATGACAATTTTATGCTCAAAATTGACTCAATTTTAGTGAATTGGACTTAAATTCGATGAAAAACAAAGGGTAAAGTACGTCAAAATGTTCTAAGAGATTGATTAGCTACTATAAGGGATAGGATCACTCCCCAGCGGAGTCACCATTTTGTTACGAGCAAACTTAGTGTCTTTTCGAACAACTAACCCTAGGACCTAGTAGCAAGTCTAGAACAACAGTTAAAAGAAAGAGAAGCAAAAGTACTAACCTGTATCTCTCACTCGATCCCTCTTCCCTTTGACCACTTTCACCACTCCCTTCCGTACTTAACTCGCTTGAAAGATAGTTGCACACAAGCTGAGACAATAAACCATCAAAGCATACATATCGATCTGTTAACTAAACATATTATAGAATCAAAAGTACAATATACATCATATAACACATGAATGGGAAAAAGCATACAACTCTTTATTCATAGAAAGGAATATTACAACCCATGTAGATGCATGTTCGATTTAGCGTCATCCTCCCAGCTTCAAAACCTTATCTCCTCATGGAAATAACAATTGACATAATAACATTGCTCTCTCTACTAATCTCTTTCCAACAACATTTCCTTAGCTCAAGAAGTTTCAACCTTAGACCAACCTTCAATGCCTGGTCCTTTTATAGCTGAATGGAGGAGGTTAAGCCATTAATGGCCCTCATGAATGCTTTTCCATAATTGGGAAGTGGTTCCATGGAGGAAGGGATAATGGATTAAAGTTCATTCATCTACTTCCTCATCCAAAAGCGAGCCCAATCCTTCTAGAAACCTCTAGAAGCATCCATTGGATGTGGAATCCAATGGATTCATTTGAAAAATTCGATGGATCTTGCCCATGGCAGGTGATATAAAGCCCAGGTGTTATGCATAGCACCCAGGCAGTGTAGTGTCTACCATTCATTGCAGCCAAATAGAAGGCCATTTGTGATGATCTCTTTAGGGACATTTTTTGATGAATGGTATCATGAAACTCTTAGGAAGTAAGCATGATGTAGGTTAACTTCATTAGGGAATGAAAACAACCAAATTAGGGGTTGATGAACCCTATTAATGTAGATCTAGAAGTTGGGGTTGATGTGCCCAAATTTTCCTGTAACATGTCGTTAGCTAATTTTCTGTATTTTTGTCATCTGCTGAACGTTTTGGTCAAAAAACTCAGTCAGAGTGAGACCATATGTTTTGGGATGAACTCCATGTAATCCTTTTTCCAACATTAATAGAATATTGACTTACAATTTTTTTTTTTGAATATTTACCCAAAAAAATGTTATTCCAACATCAACACTTTTCGTTTTCGAACTACTTTTCATGTTTTTTGGCCCTTTTTTTTGCTAGAGTTCTTGTTTTGAGTTTACAATTCTCATTTGATAGTTTACATTATTTATGGCATGTCATGGTCCATTTCTTGCCGCAATGTGGTCCATTTTATATTCTTATCTTCATAGCTCCCGACAAGGTAATATTGTTCCTTGTCGGCATCTTGGAAAGAATTCAAAGTGGGTGCGACTGAAAATAGTGAGGATTCCTTCTCATCCCTCTACTCACAATAGGTTTCCCACCAGTCCTTGACATGGGGGATGGCTTTAAGGAGTGCAAAAGTAATATTTTCCCTATTGGAAAAATTATGGACCAAAAAATATCCTTCTAATAGATGTAACCATTTATCTACAACATCTGGGTCTATCTGACCTTAAAATATAGGAATTTCAAAGTTAACTTGTACCTTAAAGTGGGTGGCGCCTCCAAAGTGACTACTGCATGAATATTCTTCACTCGTTGATACTCGTTGAAGGATTTGAGAAAAATTATCCATCATCTCATTCCTTTGTTGCTTGAGGGCCTCTTCAAGCAACATTTTGAAAGGATCTCTTACTCCGTCATATTTATTTTGTTCCACCATGGGAGGATGTTGGGGTCGACGAGGACAGTCTTGCAAGGGTTTAACCAATTCAAGCCCTAGCTCCTTACACCCCAACCTTATTGAGGACATGCATAGAAAAACAGAGAAAGAGCAAACGACTCTGATACCACTGATCTGGATTTATGTAGGAATGAAATGAAATACAGTTTTAAACAAAAAACATAGAGCTACAATGAAAAATGAACTTCAATTAATTAATGACAAATGTTGAGAATTTTTTACACGCAGAATGGAAATAAACTAGCTTGGGCGATGGTAGCTTATCTCTAAGAAGAGATGTAATGGATACATGTTTTCTGAATTTTGTTACAATGAGACTTGGAGGCAATGATACTCGGAGGCCTTTTTATTATTGAGAAACAATGGAAAACCCTAAATATTCAAAAAGCTAACCATATGAGATGAAGTGCTAAACATTGATGATCCCCTTTGGAATTTGTTGGAACGCCAACTTCTCAGGGCCATAATTTGGGTATATGATCTTTCTTTGGCGTGCATGATACCTCGTTAGAAATATCTATTTGAGGACTACAAATTTTCTTGGAAATTCCCTTCCCTATGGACTATGGGATTGCCGCATGTTCTAGAAAAACACCATTAAGTACCTCAAAACAACTCTGAAAGTCCAGGTCCCAAAAAACTTTCAAAAATAGAAAGTTGTGCTAGAATTAAAGAAAATGAAAAGAAACAATGTTGGGCATCCAAGTGGAATAGGAAGGTCGCCACCAATATCCACCTGGTCATGGCCATCCTTTGCCAAGGCCAAGGGTTCAAACCTTGTGGCTCCAACCTCTAAAAAATATTGAATTTTTTGTGTCGTTCCAAGGTGCCATGTGGGACCCTCTAATTGGACTACATGGAAGCCTCTCATTGGACAATCTTTCACCCCATCAATGCCAAGTCATCTACATAATCACCTACCATGTCATTGCCAACTCAATGCCCATTCAGTTGTACAATCACTACCATGTGTCACCCAGCATGCCATATGTTCACACTTGTTCCTACCACCTATCAATTGTGCTGCCACGTGTTCTTCCGAGTTGTTGCCATATCAACATCCATACAATGCCATCTGGTAGCCCTGTCAATTTTTGCATGTTTCACGTAAACTTTAGAACATGATAAATTTCATTTATGAACTATGTTTGACGTGATTCATGTTGTGCTAAAATCATCTCGTCAAACTCTTGTTCATGGTGTTGGTTCTATTAGGTTTTGGGAACTTTGAATTTTTTGAGGATTTTTGGAATTCCTTAATCATCTCTTCATAGTAATTGTATTTCTTAAATCATAATATTTTCACTTACAAGAAAACTGAAAATATATATAAGAAAAATAAGCTTGAATTGAATTAAAGAGAAGAAAGACTTGTCCAAACTTTATCGTTCTTATTATATCTTTTAATATTGCTCTTATTATATCTTTTAATATCATAGTTTTTTGTTATTGAAATTTTATTTTTAAATACATAAATAAATTCAGTTAAAAAAAAAACTGCAACTACTAAACTTTTTGTTATTTAAAATCTATTTATAAGAAAAAGAAAAACAATAAATCTCTCTAATATTCTTTCTAATTAAATATTTTTTAAATTATTGCCCACAATTTTTAACTTATTGCCCAATAAAATGAAAAATTATATCAAAACATAGAAAACTTACACCACAGCTAATTGAAATTGGAAAAAAACATAACTCAACCACGCCATTCCCACATTCACCACTTTCAAATAATGTTGCTCGATGGACAACGTACCTCAAACTTAACTTGATGGAGAAATAGGCACAATGGGCAAGTGAACAACAAAGTTGGTTGTAGATTTCACTAATGTGCCTGTCTACTGTGTTGTGGATGCAATCCAGACAGGTGTATAGAAAGTGATGTTTCGAGAATGCATCGCAAGATGTTGTAAAACACGCAATCGAGAGAGATTTATAGAAAGTGATGTTTCAAGAATGCTGGCCATGACTCTGATCTTAATGTAACGGCTGCATAATTCGGCACATGGAGGTTACGTACGAAAATCGTGACTGCTACTAAATATTCACGATCACGATTAGAAAACTATTTCAGAAGATGATGTCTTATGGATCAATACATGGGGATTCTCTCCATGATGCCGCAATGAAATTTGTTTGTTCCGGTGGGGATGGTTGGAATAAATGTTGAATTTATAAAATATTTAATAAGTAAATAAATATAAAGAAAAAGATTGAAAGGGTTAAAGAATATTACAATTTTACACATTGTTGAGCAAAAATATATTTACATTTTATAAGATGTCATGTTTATTTCACACATGGATGCTCTGTGAACTTTTTGGTTTATCCTTTGTGGATATTAGTTTTAAGAAAATTATGAAAATAGGATGATTTGGAACAAAGTTTAAAGTTAAATGTTTAATTTTACTCTTATTTATCACTTAGAAATATCATAAATAGGAATAAAGTCTATGTTTAATTTTATTTTTATTTTAAAATAGTTGTATTTTAAAATATCATAAATTAGTATAATTATATTGGTAAATGTTCTTGATTTCATATTTACTAATTTTGTTGGCAAGAAATTCAAAAATTCACTAATTCAATTCGAATAGCGGATAGTTCGATGAAATTTGATTGTTCATTAGTATGTTTCTTTTCCTTGCTTGCTAATGTCTCTCAATCATTCCAACATGCCAATGTTGTGTGTTGTTTCAGCTCTAGATTTCTTTGACTTTCAAATGGTCACAATCATTAGTTTTTCATGGGTGGGGTATGACCTTTGACTTTTCTTCATGTTGTGTTCTTAGTTTTTCTACAAAATTTAGGTACAAACATTTCGTCATGCCATGTTCCTGTTTTTGTTGACAAAATTAGTCATAAATTTAATGTTGAACATTGGTTATAGTGATGGGTTTAGTTGAAGTTATGGGTCAATAGTGATAGAAGGAATGTTTTACAAATATAAGACAAGAATTTTCATCCTTTGGATGACAATATCACTCTTTTCCTGGATTTGGTATATCCATTGACTTTTCTTCATTTTGTGTTCTTGATTGTGGCTTTTTCTTTCGAGTTCAATTGGTAGGTAGTTACCAAATTCGCCTGTATCAGGGTAAACAATTCGAAAATTCGCCAATTTGATTCGAATAGCTAATAGTTTGATGAAATTCGAATATTTCATTCAAAGTTTTGTTCATTTGAGCCCTTTCTCAAAGCAAAAAATACTTATTGTTTTCTATTGAGTTAGGAGATGACTCATAGTGTTCAGAAGGTAAACTTAATCTTAAAGTGAATTGGTCCTCCACTGGTTTAACAACTACTAGTCCAATTGCATGTCGCACAACTGAGGGGTGCATGAACCCCGAAAGCCTACCTGATTGGTGTATGAACCATTTGATAGGGACTGACATATAAGTTAACACAAGAATAAATATATTCCCCCTTGAGGGAATAAATAGATGGTGAAGGTGCTAGCTTTGGATCTCACCTACTATCAAAATTTGGTCATTTAGCTGGTTAAGTTGCTTACCTTATTACTCGTTATGTTGTTCAGTATAATTCTAGATCTTGTGTTGGTGGAGTGTGCCATCCAAGGCAGAAATTCAGCTTGAAGTGTGCTCTCGCCAACCCAATGAGTCAATTGTTGATGGTTGTTGGCTTCGATTTTCTGATCATAAGATGAAACTGATAGATATGCTTGCATCGCTCTGCTAAAGATTTGTGGGCATATAATGCTAAAGAATTAACACATATGGATAAAGATAAATGTGTGTATTTAGAAAAGTTATGTAGAGAAGGAAGGAAAATAGAAATAATTGTGAAATTGGAAAATTTATGTTTTTCAAATTCATTCTTGCCTTGGAAGGTAGGAAAGTCATTAAAGCAAGAAAAATAAAGAATGATTGAAAGTAGATTATTACTAATTTTTTAAATATATTTCTATTTTGACAAATGCTACATAAATAAATTTAGAATGGTGATTTTTTAAATATCTATTTATTTATTATATAATAGGTAGATATCCATGTTAGATTCTTTAGATTTTAGATTTAAGTTCTCTAGGAAAGAGTAGGTGTGTTTTTTTCTAAGGTGAATTTCATCTCTAAGATTTTTAAATTATAGAGTTATTAGAAAGTATTCAAATTTAAGAATGAATTAGAAGAAAATGATTAATAATATTTCAATTTTAAGAAAAATAAAGTATATATATTAAAGTCTTTAAGATGTATACTATCAAAAAAAAATTGAATCAAAAAACTTTATACGAATTTTTATAGTATTTTGTCGAATTTGAATCCGGATTCGAATTTGAACTTGGTAAATATGGTTGATATATGTCATTTAGCATTATTTTCATAAGCGGATTGGTGTATAAAAGTTTCATTTTATTCCTATCCATTAGATAAGTAAAATAGTTGCATTTTAAAACAATATAAGCTAGCACAAGCATATTAGTAAATTTGATTGTCATATAAAAGGTGGAAAATGTTGTCGATCGGCATATATCAACCACATTTATCAATGTGGTTGTGCTAGTTGATAGTCAACGTGTGGGGTCGATTTGTTGACCATGGTTAACCATCGTTGAAAACGGTTGATGAGGTTGACCATGGTTGAAAAGGGTTGACGAGGTTGACCATGGTTGAAGAGGGTTGTTTAGTTTGAACATGGTTGATGAGGTTGACAACGTTAAAGAGAGTTGATTGAGGTTGGCATTAATGTTACAAAAATGATTGAAATAATGGTTGAAGTGCGTTGAAGGGGTTTACTATGGTTGAAGAGGGTTGATCATGGTTGAAGAGGGTTGACCATGGTTGACAATGGTTGAGCACGGTTGATATTACATTAATGTTAATGCTAATGTCACATTAATGTTACAAAAATAGTTACATTAATGGTTGAAGTGGGTTGCAGGGTTGAACATGGTCAACGAGGTTGACCACGGTTGAAAAGGATTGACCATTGTTGGTTAAGGTAAACCATGGTTGACCTCAATTGAACATGCTTAATAGTCAATATCATGGTTGACCTTAGTTGAACATTATTAAAAATAATTACCATGGTTGACCTTAGTTGAACATGATTGATAATTATTACCATGGTTGACCTCAGATGACCATTGATGGGTCCCATCAATAGGTATCTTTTGGAGTTCATTGTGTTATCCTCCAACCCTTAAAACTCTCAATTTCTCACATTAATTCACTTTTTTAGCCATAATATGCTTAGTAGATATAGTAGAAGGTGTTTATCATATTGTATGGCCTAATGTGATTAATATGCAGGTTAAAGAAGCATGTTTTTAGATATTTACCATGCAGGGGCTTGACGGAGACACCTAGAGAGAATATATGGAGCTTTTCTACTGCATTTACTCCCTAACTTGGCTTGATATCACAAAATCCTCTCCAACAACTCGAATTCAATAGCAGCTAAGGAACTCCAAGTGTATGACAAGAAGAAAGGGGACCAGATCCACAAATATCGAGATTTTGGAGGGGAGCATTCCTCCTTTCAAGGAATTTGCCCCTCAATCATTTTTGTATGAGTAAACCAGTTGAAAGGCTCATTACGGTTCGAACTTTTGTGGCAGCTAGGAGTAGCTACTGAGAGCTTAGTGCTTGACATTGTTATTCTTAACTTTCATATGATTTATCAAACTATTATTTTATGTTAATGAGAAGTTTATAATTAATCTGCATCTAAGTTAGTTTTGGAGAGTTGAAACCCTTGGGTTTGGGGCCCAACCCAAGGCTTTAGTCCCTCTCTTTTATTTGTTTCAGTAGATATTATATCATAAAAACTTGTAATTATAGGCTTGCCTATCACCTCTCTTGTGGGAAGAGTGATTGGAAAGATCTAAAATGACAACTCAAAAATATTTGTTTATGATTTCTTGGAAATGGATAGATGTTAGTTTTCATGCTTCTTCTCTACAATTTAGGAGTTAGTTTCATTAGCTTGAGTGATTAGAGTAGTTTTGTGGGATAGAGTAGATCTTAATCAAATTCGACTCATCTTTTCCATGAGAATTTGTCTCACTGCGTTATTGGTCATTTGATGGATGTATATAGCTAGCTATAGGGATTGTGTTGATCTTCAAGGGTGGGCACACCTTTCCACATCCAATTGTATCTTTCCATATTCCTCTTAGGTACCTCACCTTTCTTCCAAATTATGTCTCTGAATTCACTCTATTAAGGAAAATGAAGGATACCGTGGGCATCAATTTTGGTGCAAGATAGGCGTTTGAGGGGTACTAGGCTTGGCTAAGGGGCTCCCACACCATTCATTTATCAACTTCTACCTTCATCCACTTTATCCACCTCTAAGATCACTTCCATCCTTAAAATTCTCTCAAACCCCCTCCTGTAGCACCTCATGTAGCAGTGTTTTCTTCAACCCATTTTTATCCCTACATTGATCCTAACGTATTTAAGCTTAATAATGGCCCCCAACTTGTGATTTTATTGTTAAGGAATACTTTAAGACCACTCTAATCTCCTCCTTTCCTCACTGCAACCATCAGAAAGAAAAACAGAGTTAGAATTAGTATTTTTATTCATAGGCATGTTAAAAATTGAATTCCTTATTTTCAAGCAAGTGTGAGTAGATAAGTGATGCATACAAATAGGTTATTGATATGATTAATTGTGTGAGTAGAGTAGCATGATTTACTTCCGCAAATAGAATAAATTTTTCCTTTCATGCAATGTAAATTAGCATTTAAATTTAAATGAATGGAATTTTCACTTTTGTATTTAGAATCATGTTTATTTATGCTTTCATGAGAAGTTTTCACTATAGTTATTTGGATGAGTGGATTCTAAACACCTTGATCTAATTTCATGAATGAGGGTGGCATGAGCATAACTTAACCTATTGTGCATGTAGCATTATCACCTCTAAGTTTATATGAACCCTGGGTTGATAATTTGAGTTGAGAAGCCCTTGGGAGTTGCAACATTCTTAATGCAATACCATGGCTCGTCACTTTTTGCTGCCATTTCCAAGGAGGTGTCTAAGTAGGTGTTGTTTCAGCTTAATAATTTCTTGTCTTTTTCCTGTTATGCATCAGTGTTATTACTTTAAACAAAAAGTGAAAATTTCAAAAAGAAAACTTGTTCTTTCATGCCTCATAGGAGCAGACATAACCAAGGGAAATTCTTGCCAAAAATCCCCACCTCCTCAAACATTCAACCTTCATTCTTATTCGGTGACTATGATTTTGCCTTTCTGACTATAGGGGAGTTAGAAAACCAATAAGGAGAGGCACCTGAAATTTTTGAAGAATCTGTTGTAGATCTAACCCAAAATATTATAGATCTGATAAGAAAGTATAAGAAAATGCAAATAAACCCAAGAAATAGATAGAAATGAATCTTTATTGATCAAACCCTTA